>JAODAL010076927.1:0-13453 GCA_025379985.1 Phyllomedusa bahiana | reverse complement strand
TTCGCCAGAGACATTTGCCACCCTGTATAATCCACATGTTACTTTGCTCCGACTGCACACTCTCCTGGATGCTTTTTACAACTTATCAGGCTAAAAAATAAATAGGACAAAAACTGAAGCACCCCCTGTCAATATTCCTGCTGATCAATTGCCATTGCTCCTATCTAATTATCATTATCACTAGAAGTCCACTGCTATTAAGTATCTAGGTGTCCAAATAAGTAACTCCTACTCCTCTCTATGGCCATAACTTTCCCAGGATATATACAGAAATTAGAAATTTAATACAGAGATGGAAGTCTTTACTATTATCATTATTAGGAAGAATCTCGGCTATAAAGATGACGATGTTCCCAAGCTTTTATATTTGAGACACTTCCAATCCGTCCCTCTTGGAGACTTCAGGACCCTGCAGGTATCCCTTTTTTAAATTTATTTGGGACAAGAAGCATCACAGAGTAGCCAAGTCCGTTTTGCTGTCAAGTAAACACAATGGGGGATTTTCTGCGCCAGACATTATTAGATACTATTGGGCAGCTCGTCTGACAAGGATCCCTTCGTGGTCGTCCCTTTATGCTTACTCTAGATGGGTGAAGATGGAGAAGCTCTGGATTTTAAGAGTTTACCAAACTCTTGTTAGTATTCGTATATCCAAATTAAGCACTTTATGCAAAGTACTCTGTGCTCGGATGTGGTCTCCCCGTTAAACCAGATTTGAAAGCCTTTGTAGATTAACTTCGACTACGAGAGGGCTTTATCTGATATCTATAATCTATTGTTACACCCTGACCCACATGTTCCAATACAGCATAAATACATGAATCAATGGGAAACCCATTTGCAGAGATTCCTAAAGAGACATGGCAGTTTATATGGAAACGGGTGGGTCAGTACTCACTATGTAATCTTTACAAAGAAAACGCCTACAAAACAATCCAATTTTGGTACCATACCCCGGAATTATTACATAAACTCAATCCAGTAATGCCAAACATATGCTGGAGATGCGAGGTGCCAAATGGTCATTTCTATAATATTTTCTGGACCTGCCAGAACATACAAGGAATTTGGTTCAAAGTCCGTACGTTAATTCATTTCCTCTCCCCAAGATCCCTTATGTCTATTCAACGTGCTTCCTAACCCAATTAACAAAAAGATAAAAAGGCTGATTCTCCATATTCTTACAGCTGCGAGATGCTTGATCTCAGTTCACTGGAAACGTAAAGTTCCCCCAACGCTCCTGGGACTGACCCAACGAATTATGGATATTAGAATAATGGAACAACTTGCGGATCTCCAGAATAATACATTAGACCTGAGGCAGGGTGGTCGTTGTGGGATATTTATATTCTTACTTTGAATCCATATATCCATAGATAACAATCTTGTGAATCTATTGGGATTGAGTTTTGACATTTCAACAAATTTAAAGGAATACGGTCTGCATTTTTTTTCTTTCTTATCGTGAGCCTTGTGACCCCTCCCCTTGTATGGGGCTTGTATAGGGTAATTTTGTCCTTTTATATAGTGTTGAACGTGTTTGAGGTGTACATCACTCATAATTTTTGGTATCTCAATGTAATGAACAGATTAGAGCCACCTTTGCGTATTTACAAATTTTCTTTATGGCAATGAAAGTTTTATTAAAAAAAAAAAAAAAAACCTATACCCTTTTACTAGAGTAAAAATAAGCATTTTAAACAGCCTGTTTAAAGGAAAATCAAATCAGTTTTGGGAAAAATTTGAGGGCCCGACAGTCAGTTTTAATAAACATCTTTGCTTTTTAGAGCAAGTGAAACATTTTGCTGAAATCTGGTCTGTTTGCTATGGGAGCACATTCTTTTCCCCTGCAGCAATGCTTTGCCTGCTCCATATCTTCCAAATACTTTTCAAAATTAAACTCCTCATCTAATGAGGTTGAAGATGTGATGGTAATAGCATTGGCAATGCCCAATTCCTCTTGGTTTTTCAGTCCCTTTTCCCACTCACCTAGGGGCACCCCCCAGTCAGAGCTTTCTTTTCCTTTAGTGACTTTATTCGGAAAATCGAAGACTTGGATCCACATAAAAAGCTGCCAAAAATTTTGTTATTTAAGCAGTATCCTCTTGTTCATTGAAAAAAGCAAAACATCTGCGATTAAAAACCATCTTTGGGACAGGCAAAAAGCAAATTCTTCCACTCCTTTATGAAAATTCCAGGAGTTAAACCTTTTAGCTTGTATTTTTTTAGTCCTTGTTAGGGGGTGTTCACCAGGGCAGTGGAGTTGGAGTCAGTGCCTATTTTGCAGGAGTGGGAGTCGTACTAAAATGGATCGACTCAGACTGCCAAAATATAGAATTACCGTATATACTCGAGTATAAGCCGAGTTTTTCAGCACAAAAATGTGCTGCAAAATTTCCCACCTCGGCTTATACTCGGTCACTGTCGGCGCTCGGGCGCTGCGACGGCCCGTGCGCCGGCAGGGACACTTCTGCTACATGCCACTCCTTAGGGAGCGCATACAGCAGAATCCCGAGTACACCTGACAGCGTCCGGGCACTGTGGTGGCCGAGGCGCTGTCGGCGATCTCTTCACTTGTATGCGACTCCTCCGGAGCATATACAGGAGAAGATACCACTGCGGAGCAGAGAGCGAGCGCTCCCTGCTCCGCAGTGGACTCCGGACAGCCACAGTTTCCGGCACAGGCAGTGTGTGTCATCACCCTGGCTATGCCGGGAAGACGGAGCGGATCGCCCGGGAGGCGGAGCAGCGGGGAGCGAGGCAAGTGTGTTTTTTTTTTTTTTTAAACCCTGCCTATTACCTGCCTATGGGGAACCTATACCTACCTATAACCAGCCTAGGGGGACATATAACTGCCTATAACCAGCCTATGGGACCTATAACTGCCTATAACCAGCCTATGGGACCTATAACTGCCTATAACCAGCCTAGGGGGACATATAACTGCCTATAACCAGCCTATGGGACCTATACCTGCCTATAACCAGCCTATGGGACCTATACCTGCCTATAACTAGCCTAGGGGGACATATACCTGCCTATAATCTGCCTATGGGGACATACACCTGCCTATAATCTGCCTATGGGGACATATACCTGCCTATTACCTGCCTATGGAGACCTATAACCTGCCTATGGGGACATATACCTGCCTATGAGGGACATTAAACTGCCTATACCAGCCTATATTGGTCTATGGGGGACATTAAACTGCCTATATCTGCCTATGAGGGACATTCAACTGCCTATACCAGCCTATATTGGTCTATGGGGGACATTAAACTGCCTATATCTGCCTATGAGGGACAATAAACTGCCTATACATGCCTATATTGGTCTATGGGGGACATTTAACTGCCAATACCTGCTTATATCTGCCTATGAGGGACATTAAACTGCCTATACATGCCTATATTGGTCTATGGGGGACATTAAACTGCCAATACCTGCTTATCTGCCTAGAGGGACATTAAACTGCCTATGTAATTTTTTATTGGTATTAAATTTTTTAAATTTTTGAAATTTACCAGTAGCCGCTGAATTTTCCACCTTAGGCTTATACTCGAGTAAATAAGCGGTCCAGTTTTTTTTTGTGGCAAATGTAGGTGCCTCGGCTTATACTCAGGTCGGCTTATGCTCGAGTATATACAGTAGTTGGTATTGTTAGTACGATGCAGTACCAAGAGCATGAGGAAATGGGTCTTGTCAGTGCTACTGCTTCCAGATCTTCAGCCTCATCACATGAAGAGTGTAATTGATGACATGGAGAAGGCAAAGCATTGCCACAAGGGAAAGGACTCTGCTCCCATAGTTAATAGATTGACCATATTTCAGCAAAATTTTTCACTTGCTTTCAAAGTAGAAGAGTTCAACCATTCATCGAAACTTACTGTGCCTGAGGCAATTCATTTATAAACTGAGCTTGTTAGAGATGTTGCCCCCAACCCACGTTAGTGTAGAGAGGCTGTTCTCTAGCCTGGAAATAATAAGATCAGATGTGAGGTCATCTATGTAGGATCTGATGGAGGCGATACGATTTCTCAGAACAAATTCATAGACTCCACAAATGTTGTTCAGGACATTTTTGTTGAAAACTTTTTTCCCACTTCCTGCAGCATTTTGTGTATTTACAATTTTTTTGTGTTCTAAAGTCGTATCCAATAAATATATTTTACATTGACAAGTGTGACGCCTTAATTGCGTTTGGACGTCTTCTGGGTCGCCCTGGGGGTATTTTAGCTCAGGTTCGCTGTTTGAGTCAAACAGATGGCACTCCAACATAAGGCACGACTTCTTCTTCAAACTGGCCTCAGCCTGTTTTATTGGAGCACAGATGTACTTCACAGTATCCAAAACAGCAGAACAAACAAAACCCTCAGGCCGTCAGGCCACTGACTAAACAAAAAATAGAGCCTCTCTTGACCACAGTGCAATATCCTGTACAGGCTTCCCTCAGCCTCTTGGGGGCCAGAGCCTCGCTTCAGCTCCACTGCTGCTCCAGGTTCTGGCAGCAACCATGCTCCCTCCCCCCCCCTCCCCCCTTCCCCCTCCAAAACCTGGCCGGGGGCCCTTTAATAGGTTTTCCAGGGTTTGTGTCCAAGCCCGGGAAACGGGAAACAGGGGGATTAAAACTCCCCCCCCGACCACATTTGTCTACCCCAAATAACACCCAAACCCCAGGAAGGGTTTTGAAAACCCCACACAACAAATTTCCCAAAATTCCCAAAACCCCCTTGTGTGGCTGAAAAACTCAATTTGGCCCTTTTTTTCCCCACCAAGGCCGGGTTTAACCTTGGTGGGGTTAGCCCTTGCAGTTTCTCCCCCTGCACACCCTCTAATGGAAAAAACATGCGACAATTTTACCAGCGGCCCCGCTCGCCACACAAAAAAAGGAAACAATTTTTTTAAACTTGTAAACTTTCAGGCTCCTTTTTTTCCCCCTTCCCTTTTTATTTGTGAATTTGAAAATCCCCAACATTTTTTTTAGCAAAAAAACTTGGCTTTCTCTTTATATAACTTTGACCTGAAAAAATTTAACTATGCTTAGTTATATATTCTTGCATGTAACTTAATTGTTACTGTTTTGCCCCCTGGTGGTGGGACAAACCCTTTTTCTTTTTTTACACTACAAAAAAAAAAACCTGTTCTCACATTCCCAAATAAAACAGTTGTTATTAGGCTGTTTCCCAAGGGGAAAGGTAAAGGGTTTCGAGAAAGCCCCATAAAAGATTTCTCAAGAAAAGAGAAACTGCATCAGCCAGGTCTTTCATACGATCTGGGGGCCAAAGAAAATTCCCAAATCATCATGGGGGCCCAAATTGACAGTTTGGAAGAAAAATTAAATGAAGCCCGTCCTTTAAATTCCCAAAAACCCAAAGAGGGTGGAAACCCGGCAAAATCTCAGTCAAAAATTTCGGCTCCTCAAAAGGTCAAATAATTTCTAAACCGACAAAACACCGCAGGGGAAAAGAGGCTGTAAAATTTTGCCCAAAGTGAGATCACAATTTCCCCATGCAACGGGGGCCAACAAAAACCCCCAGGCGGGAAATGAGGGCCCCCAAAAAAGGTGAAGTTGCCTGTTTTTTAATTCGTAAAAAAAGGGTTTTGGTTTTGAGATTGCAAATAGATCCAAAAAAAGAAGTTTTTAAAAGGGGTGTTTTGGGGAGGCGTGAGATGAAAGCCAAAGCTGGCTCTATGGGCAAAAGGGGTTTGGGAAAAAAAATGGAGCTAATGGAAAAAGAAATTGAAAAACTTGTAAAGGGTTTCGGTGGGGGGAAGCCTGATGATGGGGTTTTGTTTTACAGCCAAAAGATTTTTGGTACTTGACCAGGTTCCATGTTAAATCTCAATCAGAGTTATGTGAGGTCCAAAAAGTCCCGTTACTTCATACACTCAAGGCAAAGGTAATATGGGTATGAAAAGGAAAAACCCACAGTTTTCCCAGGGGGACAACGCCCCGACGAATGCCCCAGGTTAGAGAAAAAAAGGGCTCAATGAGAATAAAATTTGATTTTTTTCTTTTTTGGCCCCCCAAGCCCCCAGACCTCCCCCCAAATCGAAATTTTTGGGGGTTTGATTTGAAGGAAAAGCAATATTCAAATCCATATGCACCAACTTTGGGGAATGTGTAAAGAGACCGGGGTTCAGATTGGGGTAAATACATGCGGGGAATTTGGGACCCCAAGATTTCTAAAAGGGATTCGGGGAGAAATTGAAACCCAAAAAAGGGGGATTTACCAATACTAACAAAATAAAAAAAATTTAAAACTTTCCCAAATTTTTAAAGGAGCAAAACAGAAAAACAATGCATTTACATGACAAGAATTGCAGAACTTAAAGCAATGCAAAATAGGGCAAGAAAAATTTTAAATGTTTAAGATATGTAAGTGGATTTTTCTATAAAATGAGGGTTTAGCCAATTGGATGGTAAATTGGAGCCTGGAATTAAAAAAGTTCAAAACTTTGTTCCCAAATTTTGTTTGAAATGTTTGTTCTACAAAATAGCTTGTTTTTTTTTCTGAAATAAAAAAAGGGTGATAAAAAGCCAGATGGTTACCTTTTTTTAAACATTAAAGTTATCACAAAACATGCGCCTTGTATGAGGGAGGGGAAATTCGGGTGTAAAGTTTGGGAAAATTGGGGATCGGGCTGGGGGCTTTCCGACCCCCCACAGCCCTGGTGTTCACTTTGCGTATTTTTTCGTCTTCCCTTGGCACAAAATTTTTTGTGCTGCAACATGCTCAAAGTATGCCTTTTCAAAAAAGGAAAACCCCAGACCCCTTGGGCCCCCTGTTTTTTTGGGCCCGAAATTTTCCCATAAAGGGGGGGGTAAATGGGGGCCGGGCCCCAGAGGTTTGTTTTAAGTAAAAAACGCTGGAAAGGGGCTTAAGCGGCGCGCAAAAGTGCTCCCCCTAAATACACCGGGGTGAACCCGACCAAAAAGGGGGGGATTAAGAAAATTTCCCTTTAATTCACCCCCTTGGGGTCCAATAATCTTTTTTTAAAATTTTTCCCCGAGGGTTGGCCCAGGGCCCACAAAAAGGGTTTAAAATTCACCCAATAAATTTCTTTAAAATAGGTTTTTGCCCACCCCGGGGGGCCCTTGTTTCTACAATTCCCCTTTTCCCAGAACCCATCTTTTCAAAAGGGGAAAAAAAAATTTTTAGGGGTTCAAAGCGCACAAAACCAATTTCTTCCCCCTTCCCCAATAAAGAGCCAACATGTCCCTCTTTTTTCCAACTGCAGCGGTGCCCCAGCACAAGTGTTTGTTTTTTAGGGGGGTTTGGAACAGCTTCAAAGGACGTTTTTAAAAAGTATTATTTTCCCGGTTCTTTTTTGTAGTAAAAACTTTTTAAAAACCTCATTTTACAGGAGGGATTTTGGGGGCCCCTTTCATCTCAAAAATATTTAAAATTGAATTTTTCCCTTTAGCTGTTGTTAAACCTTCATCATTTCTTTCTTTAATTTTAATTTGTATTTTCTTTTTAAACCTTTGGGGGGGGCCCGTTAAACAGTACAAAAACCCGTTTCTTTTTTGAGTTCAGGGAAATTTTTAGGATTTCCACTAAGGCTGGAGAAACTGACTTTGTGACCCTTTAGGCCTCGTCTACACTGCACTGGTTTTTGGTGTGTTTTTAAGTGGTTTTAGTATTTGAATAGCCAAAAAAACCAACTGTAAAACCATTTACCATATACTTCAATAGAAAAAATGAAACTTAGTTACACAGCTTGGATTTTCTATTGTTGGGTTTTTTAAAAAAATTTTGGGTTATTGAACATGTTTTCTATAATAAACCGGGACACGGGGATTCTATTTACAGTTTTACTGTACTTGGGGCCGGCCCCAAAAATTGATAAAAAATACCTTTGATTCCCAAAAAACAGAAATTTTAAAAGGGATCCCACCCTTGGCCCCTTTAAATATAGCTTTAAATCTTTTAACGCCAGTAACATTTTTTTTTTTTAATTTCAAATCGAAAATTGGCCCAAAAAAAGTTCTTTTTGTGGGATGTGCAAGGGGATCCCCTTTAAAAATACAAAAAACATCTCTTGAGAGTCTGATGAAGAACTTCCTTTTTGTTAAGGGCTGCTTCAATAACTACCGTAATTTTCTAATACTTTCTCTTTTTAGAGAAGCACCATGTTTGTGGGCCGGTAATAACAGTAAAAGTTGGTTATGCAAATAAGAATGGTTTGACATCCTTCACAACAAGCCTAGAGCTTTTTTTAAACATTTATGCTGTCAAATGTTAGGGGTTGTTCACACGGGGCCCTTTGCGGGGGCGGGAATTCGGTCCCTAATTAACCCCCCGGAGTGCGCCAATTAAAAGGGGTGAAACCGTTTTCCTTTGGGAATACGGTAACCAAGTTTTTTAGAGAACTATGGAAAACGTTCCTCTCCCTGCTGGCAATAAGCTGAGGGGGGAAAAATTCACATGTCACTTTCTAGCGGGGTTTTTATGCGGCGCTAGCAGTGATTTCCCCTTTTTGGGGGGGCGGAAATGCCGGCCCCCGGGTCCCCCCCCCCCGGGCCCCCCCCCCGGCCACACGGGTAATTCCCGGGGGGAATTTTTACCCCCAGTTAAGCCCGGGGAAAAATAGCCTTTGGGTTGTCCCCCCGGAAAAGGTTTTCAGCCATTTCAAAGTGGTTTTTCGGATTTTTTAAAAAAGACTGTAACCAATTTTTCTTTTTTATTAATTTAAAAACAAAACAGCCGTCCAAAAAACCCGCAAATGATTTTTTCCCCCAGGGGGTTTTTGACCCCTGCCCGGGATTCCTAAAAAAAATTAGAATTTTTTCAATTTTTCTTTCCGGGTTTTTCGGGAAAAACATGAACATGGTGGGTTTCAAACCGGGGCGGGGTTTTAAACCGCCCAAAAAGTGGACAAAAAAACCGTCCCCCTTACATGACAAGAGCAAAAAACCGGTCTATTGGGTCTTTGCGTGGGAACGCACCCCCTTTTAGTAACTTTTTCAAATTACCCAAAAAAAACTTGTAAATTTTTTGTTTAAGGGCACTTTCCTTTCCCCCTCCTTTTTATGTGTGGTTTAGAAGTTCTGGGCACTGGTTTTTTTGGTGTCATTGTTATCCCCCTCGTTTACAAACTTTGAAAATTCGGGTGGAAGCGTTTTTAAAAATTTTTTAGATTTTGGGAAATCTTGTATAGCATTTTTATTCACTTTCCGAGTAAAGCACTGATTTTTACCCTCTTTTTTTATTTGGGTCCCCTTTTTCAAAACACGACACAAAAAAATTTTTTATCTTTTAGTTACTGTAAAATGCTCATTTAAAACTGACTTTTTCCTTAGGAAACTTTTTAGAGTGAATTTATAGGGTTTAAAAAAAGTTTTTGATGCCCCAAAACCCCAATTAGGGGGGTTAAAATTTTGTAGTAATCTCACATTTTCAAGGGAAAAAATTTTCAACAGATTAATTTTTTTTTTTTTGGGAAACCCCTCCCCGTTCTGGGCGCGGCTTTTTTAGGGGGCTGTAAAAGTTACCCCCGAAAAAGACCCCCCATCAAAAACTAAAGGCCCTTAAAGGGATTCAAAACAGCCCTTAAAAGTTTAAATTTAAACCCCTCAGGGGTTTCAAAAAAATTTAAAGTGAAGTGGAGGTAAAAGTCCCAAAATTTTTCTTTTTTTTTTCTTTCTTTTTTTGAAGATTTTCAATTCCTATTCATTTTTTCAAATGGAAAAAACGGGGAATTTGATAGGGAAATCAACTTTCCCCTAAAATTTTTCCCCAAATTTTGCCATTTTAAGAGATACCCATGTGGGGGCCCCCAGTGCGCTATTTTTCTACAACCAATTTAAGCCTCAGAAAAAAAGGGGTGCACCTCTGGAAAATTTTTGGGGTTTATCCTCTCATTACGGCACCAAATTTCCAAATTTTTTCAGACAATGTAAAATTTTAAAAAACACTCCCCCAAAAAAAACCTACACCCCATAAAGGGAAAACGTCCAGGGGGGGAATGGATATAACGACCCACAGGTGTTTTTATATTTTTTTTTAATGTTAGGGGGAAAATGAAAAAAAAGAATTTTTTAACAAACTGCAATTTTAGCTGAAAAAAATTTCTTTTTTACCCAAAAATCCTGGGAAAAAAAAGCAACCCCCAAAAAATTTTGGTTGGGAAAATTCCCTTTCCAAAATTACCAAAACCCTTTTAAGTGGGGTTTTTTCGACGGGGTGTTTGGGGGTGCATGAAGAACGAAAAGAGGGGGGGTAAGGCCCTTTTCTTAAATTTTTTTGGAAACCCGAATTTTTTTGGGGGGGTCATGTTAATTTTCCCCAAAATCTCAAAGTACCCAAAAACATGAAAAATTTTCCAAGAGTCCCCCCCATTATTTTATTATTTTAGCAACCCTCCAAAGAAACACAATGAATCTGGGGGGAAGTTGTGCATTTTGGGGCGCCAGGGGGTTTTCCCTTTTTATTTTTTTTTTTTTTTAACCCTTTGGCCCTTTAAAATGGGTGGTTTGGGTTGGAAGGGAAAAAGTTTCCCCCATTTGTTTTTTTTGGGGGGGGGGGCTTAAATTTTTTTTGTGTTTTCGGTGTGCGGGAATTTTTTTACATATTAAATTTTTCCCAATGCGGGTCGGGACAATTCCCAAAGAATTTAATTTATAGGTTTTTTTTTGTTTTTTCACCCAAAGAAAAAAGCGTTTATAAAAAAAAATTTTGTTTTTTTTTTGGGGCGTCATAGTTTTAGTAATACTTTTTTTTGTTTTTCCCCTTTTTTATGGAGTTAAGGGGGGTTTTTTTTTCCCCGGAATTTTTAGATGGTTTTTATTTTGGGATATTTTGGGGCTCCCATGGGCACCCTTTTTTTCGCTTTTTAAACAAGGTTTTTTTTGTGGTGTTTTTTTCACAAAAAAATGCAATCCCATAGTGTTTTTTTTTTTTTAAAAAGGGGGTCACTGTTTTGGTTTTTTAAATTTCAACTAGCTTTACTCAAACCGGCCAAAATTACTTCGATTCCCCGTTTTGGTATTTTTTTCAATGTTTTTACACAAAGTTTTTTTTAAAAAGGAAAGGAAAATTTTTTTTCATCGGCCTTTAAAAATTTTTTATTTTTCTTTTTTTAGGACGTTTATGAGCTTTTTTTTTTTTTTTGGAGGAGTTGATTTTTTTTTTTCTGTTTTTTTTTTTGGGGGGGGAAAAGGCCCTTTTTTATCGCTTTTTAAATCCAAATTTTTTGGAAGGCAGGGTTTTAAGAAAAGAAATCCCAAACCTAGTAGTGTTTTTTTTTTATTTTTTTTTTTTTTTTCCGCACTCCCTGCAGTATATGTGGGAAAGGGTTTTTTTAAATCTGTGGTTTTTATTTCCCGTTTCCTAATTTATTTTAGTTTTTTATGTTGAATAAAAAATTTCAAATTTCTATTTCTAAAAAGCCCCTAATTTTTTTTTTTTTTTTTTTTTTTTTTTTTCATCTGATACAGAGTATGTTTAAGGGGGGTTTTTTTTTGGGGGGGGGGACACTGACAAAAATTGCAATTGAAAATTCTGACTTTTTTTGGGGGCGTTTAACGTGCATGTTTAATAATGTGACAAATTTAGAAAGTAAGTAGTTATTTCACACCAGCAAAACCCAAAAATACTGCTTTTCCATGGCAAAGTCAAAATATGTGCCAATATGATGTTTAAAAGGCAGCCCCGGGAACCTTTTTTTTTTGGGTTTCAAAGGGTTTTTAGGAGGGGTTTAACAGCCACGATTACATCATGACCGTGCCGATGGAGACAGAGCTCACCTCCTCCCTCTGTCTTTTTCTTAGCTGCCACGATTGATTGCAGCACCCAAGAGGTTAATTGCCCGCGGCCATTCGACACAGTCGACTGCAGCTGCAGTCGACACAACATGGGGCCTTCTGTGATATACAGCTGGTCTCATGCTGCGATCATGCGGGCTTTGAAGCTCTCAAACCTGTACATCAGTTTGCAGAAAGTCACTTCCCGCTAGGACTTACAGGTGTGTCCACTCTTGGGAAGGGGTTAATAAGTTTGGTCCTTGTATGCTGTAAGAATCCATAACCTTTGGTTAGTGTTTAAGCCTGTGACAGCTAGAGAGCAGTTTCTTGTTAGTTTTATCTTGTGAATACCGGTGAGTGGTGTTTGTAGGAAGATAATACCCCTCCGATCTTGGGAAGGTGGTGGCAGTGTGTTTTGGGGTGTGTCCACTGTGTTGGAGTGTGATTTGTGCTCAATTTGCCACCTGAGTGGAAGAGGAGTTCTAAATTGATTGAGTGGAGATTGATTTAAAACTTTGCAGTAGCACACGTCATGTGCTAGTAAGATAAATATATAAATTTATTGAATTTACACTGTTCACCTGGGAAAAGCAATATATCACAAATTATGATGCATAAATGTTATGCTATTTGGGGCCCATGGCTAGATTCCCCTTGTCTATAGTAATCTGACCCGCTTTCAGATATGCAATAAGACTGTGAGGAATTCCCTGGATGTAGGGGTTCAGTTAACTTTGAGGAAGGATGCATAATATTTTTGCCGATACCTCTAATTACTTGCCTGCTCTGTGAAAGGGGGTGCTGGTGGGGAATTTGTTCTCGTTTCTACATGAAGTGGTACGTGTATGGAAGAAGAAAAAAAAATATGGCGAAGCAGGCGTGTAGGGAATCTGCCATCATTTTTGTCCCTCTTCCCCAAAACCACTAACCTTGCCAAGTAGATAAAAAAGTGGGCACATTAAACTTTCCTATGTTGTTAATCTTTGTGGGAAGATAACTAAGAAAACATTTAATCCATTATACACCATACGCTAATTTAACTGCCGAAGTCCTGCTGGATTTTCAAATAGCAAGGCCACTTGGCTCTAAACACTTTCCATCCTCCCCTAGCCTTAGGTCTTAAGTGATGGCTCTAGTGGTCTCCTAAATACTATGTATTTTATAACTCAGAACCATTAGAACAGGGACTCAAGAAAAGTGGAGGGTTTTACAGTTAAAGGGATATTCCCAGCATAGATTTGGATGAAATATAGGCAAGCTATGTTATCAAAGTCTTATAGGTGCAGGTCCCACCCCCAAACGTTATGAAGTAGAATCGAGAGCTGGTCACACTTGTGCTTAACTCCATTCTGTTCTTGGGAGTTACAAGCACAGCCGGACACGGCTCTCGGCTGTACTCTTTCATATAACAGAATGGTGTGTTGTGCGCGAGCTCAACAGACTCTCCATTCTGCTCTGTGACTTTGGTGCCTGTTCTCAAGATAGGTATGGTAACCAGAGGTGGGACCTGCACCTATCAGACTTTGATGCAATATCCCTAGGATATGCTATGAAAGTTTTTGGTGGGAACACCCATTTAAGAGCCCAGGATGACCCTTAACATTTAATTAATATTCAGAGTCTAATGGATTAAAAGTTAGTTTACTCACTTTTGAACCCACTTAAATTGTAAAATATAGTTTTAAACTGCTTTGGGGGGAG
>JAODAL010076926.1:0-13453 GCA_025379985.1 Phyllomedusa bahiana | reverse complement strand
ACAAAACCCTTTTTGGGGCCCTGCAAAGGGGTCCCCGGGAGCTGACTGTGAAAGCCGGTCCCTGAGCTCTGTCGGGTGACCGGGCTTCCGATCACCCGAACAGAGCAGGGGGATCCCTTTGATTGCGCTGCGGTAACGCACCGCCGCAATCAAAGGGTTAAAAGCATCGGGTTGCGGAGGTTTCCTCCGCTCCCGATGCCTGCAGGAGATGCTCTGGGATCGGGGCTGTGTAGTTCAGCCACCGATCCTAGCGCAGCTGCGGCGCCGGGCGCCGCAAACCCCGATGTCTGCAGCGACGCCAAAAGACGTCGCTGCAGGAGAACGACCTGCACAGGCCGCCGTAAAAAAGACGGGTGCGCGGTCGTTTAAGGGGTTTAAAACTTTATTTCTTTTTTTTTTACTTTAACATTGATTCCCCCTATCGTGCTTCACCACTAGGGGGCGCGATCATTAATACAGTCTAATGCATTGCATAGACAATGCATTAGACTGTACAAAGATGGCGGTTTCCCCACTTCCTGCCTATAGCCGAAAGTGGTGCAAACGGGTACAGGGCAGTGATCAGATCCTTCACAAGGCTTCCCGCTGCCATGTCAGTCCATCGGGACACAGCGATCTCATCGCTGATGTCCCGATCAGGCTGAAGACCGGTGCGCGCCACTGTGTTTCATTCAGTTAGGAGTTAAACAGCACAGGCGGGCGATGCCGCCCCCCCGCGCTGTAACCGCCGGGTGTTTGCTGCAATTAGCCGCTAATACCCTGCGGCTGCGATCCCGTCTCAAAGCCGCTTACCGCCGATATGATGTACTCATACATTATAGGTCGGTAAGGGGTTAAGAGATGGAGGAGATTTTTCTCCTGTTTGGGTGTACATAAGTTTCCATGGGTTACTGACCATCCTTCTCTGCTCTCATTGTTCCAGCTCCCCTGTGTTGATCATAGTGAATATCTCTCTCTACTGTGTGTTATCTCCAGCACAGGAGCTTGTTTATCTATGTTACTGAAAGCTGTAACTCATTACAGCTCTGTAGCCTTTTCTACTGCAGTTTACAAAAAACTCCTGCATTCATGTCACTGTTACAAGATGAGCTAGGAATAGCAGAGCTGATATGCCAATCACTGCTGTAGAACCATCCACAGCCTAAACAGGAAGTGTGAGGGCATGTTCCCACTGCATGGGTTTTCGGCCTGTATTTCAGGCGGTTTGCGGTTTTTCAGACCACCTGAAAAATTCGACCAAAAAATGAGCACAATGGGGCTCTATGGAAAACCCGTGCAGCAGTCCCCACTGCGCGGGTTTTCCGTCCGGCGGTTTTCTGTCCGGCGGTTTTTCCACCCACGGTCCGCCGGCAAAACATTCTACAAGCACAATCTTCCGTCCGGTTTTCAGATGGACCTGTGCTTGTGAATGTGAAGGGGGAGGGCTTTTCTCTGCTCATCACGGAGAAAAGCCGTCCCCCCACGGCCGTGGGGACGGCCGCAAAGCAGGACAAGTACCGGTCGGGTAAACCGAGTGGTATGTGTCCTCTGCCGTGGGAATGCACCCTGAGTCTGAAGTTGGCTTTGGCTCTGAGAACAGCATGGTAAGATAACCCCTTTAAGAAAAAGGCTATTGTTGAGTGTGATGTCAGAGCAGGAATCTCCCTATATAATTTTTAGCTCCAGGGCCTTGGCTTTTTCTAAAACCCCGAAAGTTCAATCCCAAGGTGGTAATAAAATTTTACGGGGGATTTTAAACCCTCCCTATACTATTAAATTAAACCAAATTTTTTTTAATTACCTTAAAAAAAACCATTCCAAATTTCAACAAAAAAACCTAAAAAAAACCTAAGTATTTCCTCCTACCCAAATTTACAAACACTTCGTTTTAACATATTATAAACATTTTTTTAATTTACCCATAATTAAACCAAAAAAGGGTTATTTTTTAATCTGTTTTGTGATGGGGATTATTTTCCCATAACTTATAAATTAAATTTCCAACCCATTTCTTGGGAAAAAAAAAATGATTACCTCCAAAAAGCGTTAATTTTTTATATAAAAAAAATTGCTATGGGGAAACAGCTTTTATTTAAAGTTTTATCCTTAATCTTAAATACTAGTTAAAATAGGGAAATTGGGAATACGTTTACAAAGAAATGGTTTCGAGGTCCGGGGGCAGGCGTGTATTTACCTTGCAGGAGGGTAAATTGGGTGTTTTTGGGCCTTGGAAGGGGCGATGGATTTCTTTTTTACTTAAATTTTTCATTTCAAAATTGATAGCCTGTGGGGTTGGCTTTTTTAAAGCAGTAAGAAGATAAAAAGGCAAAAACTAGATTTACATTAAAATAAAATTACTGAAAAGTTGAATCGGCTGTGTCACATAAGCATTATTGTCTCACCATGCTGTTTCCAGACCCACGACGTTTTCAGCCCCAATTCCTGTTTTAGGCTTTGGTGGTTCTATAGCAGGGATGGCTTTTTGGTTTTGCTTTCCCACAGTGTTTGATCCTGTTACGGAAATGAATGCGTGGGGTTTTTTAAAATGTAGTCCCACAAGGCTAAAAGAGCTCAAAAGATTAAATTTTTGTCGAAAGTAATGTAAACGGTACCTGTATTTCAAGATAAGGAACAGGAGGGAGGAGTCTCATCCCAACCAGTGCTTCAGGTGTAAAAGCGGGGAGGGGGCTGGTAACTAGGGAAACCTGTAGAAAAAAGAAGATAGGATTTCCCCTAATTCTGAAGAGAAGCAAAATGTAAGAGGGGCCCCGCAGCCCCTGCCGGGTGCGGGGCACTGTGCGGCCACCCCCCCGGGGCCCGGCGGCCCTCCCGGCCCCCGCGGGTGGGTCCGGCTGCCCGCTTACCTTCCGCGCCCCCGCGTCCTCCCGTTCTCCTGGCCGGCCGGAATGCGCATGCCCGCCTTAGGCGCGCGTGCCCGGCTCCCCGGGATTTAAAGGGGCAGTACGCCCATTTTTGGTTTTAAGGCTGCAGGGACCTATTTAACCCCCTACCTTCGGGTCCCCTTTCCCGGGATCTTTAGTGCGTTACTGCCTTCAGAGAAAGCTTCTTTCCCCTTGTACCCTTTTAAACGTGTACCAACCGTCTTCGCTCTGTGTCTTGACCCGAACCATTCCCGCCGCCCTGCCCTCTTGCCTGTCCCCGACTTCCCCTCGTCTACGATTTTGTCCCAACGCACTCCCTTGGCTGCCCCGCAGGTACGCCGTGGGCGACTGGTGTTCTCCGCCGCAGCAAGTCCATCCCGTTTTGCGGCGGGCTCTGGTGAAAAGGGTTCTACTTGATTCCGTCCGGTACGGCTTACACCTCGCTTGGGGTGGCCCAAAGGGATCCACTACCTGCATTTTTTTTTTGAGTAAGATGGGGCCATGGATCCCCCAAGGTCCCTTTCCCCGGTGAACCGGATCTCACGGCGATAGTGGCCCACAGTCACTCAACTAGCGAACAACCCCAGCAGCGAACCAGTTGCCCGCCTGATGCAGCAGCTCCGGTAACCAACAGCCGCGATCCCCTCTGTGACGACCCTCCGCCAGCCCCGGGTCTTCCGCTCGTTACAACTACCTGAAATTTTGACGGGGACTAAATGTGCAGGGGTTTATTCCCCCAGTGCTCGATGCACTTTGAGTTGATGGCTGGTAATCCCCATGAAGTTCTAAGGGGGCCCTTTCGGGTCAGTCTGCTGTGGGGAAAGGCTCTGCTTGGGCCACCCCCCTCTGGGACCGGGGCGACCCGGTGACGAGGGATCTACGGGCTTTCCTCTCAGAGTTCCCGCAGTGTCTTTGAAGAGCCGGACGGGCATCCCTGAAAGGGGAAACCGCTCTACTGATTTCGCCAGGGTGACCCCTCGGTCGGCGAAGCAGTTCGTTTTTCGGCCCCTGGCATCAGAGCTTACCTGGAACGACCCCCGCCTATGTCCCACTTTAAAAAAAGGGTTTTGTCCGGCAGAGTTAAAGGGACGCCCTAGCGGTTTAGAGAGACCCCTCCTCCCAAAGCGAGCTGATCCACCTAGCCACCCCGATCGATGTTCGCTTCGCCAGCGGGCCCAAAGGAATACGCCGGGAAAAGTGATCTCGCCCGACCACGCCGTTTGCTCGCCTGGTCCGGTTTTCCAAAGACCACAGCTGTCACTTCCGATCCCTACCAGTAAAGAACCCATGCAGGTGGCCCCGGGCAATCTTCCGAACAGGAGCTGCCCCGCCGTGGGCAGAGAAATTGTGCCTTTATGTGCCAGCCGGACCCACTTTCGCAATGGTTCCCCGCTTCCCCCCTAGCGGCGGGGAACGGCCGCACCTAGGTTATGTCGGGAGGGTCCCTTGGTGTGAAAAATTCCTCCCCACGCCTTTATATGGGGGTTTGAGGTCTTCTGGTGCCGGATCACTTTTCGGGTCCCCGCCTTCTGGATTTGGATCCCCCGGGAACTTTATTACGCCCGCCCGGGGTGTCCAGTATCCCCTTTCCCGGTGACCCGTTGGAGAAGCCCGGGTGTATCCCCCGTGAGTGGCGAGTTTCTTGTGAGGCCATCGGCACGTCCCAAAAGCCATTGTCCCCCGGTAGGGGCTTTACACAAGGAGAAGATCACCTTCTATGCCCTCCTCGGTCGTCCTCAGCGATCCTTTTGGGTTTCCGTGGCTGCAGTCCATGCCCGCCCCTCAACTGGGGCCCCGGGGGAGGTTCTCGCTGGGGCCCAATGCCAAAAAATCGCTGTCTTCATTTCCCGCGGCCTTTTCCCGGGCTTTCCCACCTCACCGTCTTCCGGGGCCCCTGCCAGGTTTTCCCACGAATCCCGGGGACTACCGCGGAGTCTTTTGGAGAAAAAAAGGCCGATTCCCCTTCTCCTATCGCCCCCATGACTGTCCCATTGACCTCCTTTTTTGGGGGCCCGTCCTCCTTGGGGGAGAGTTTCCCGTTGTCAGACAGAGATCAGGCCTTTTTCGGACTATATCCTGGAACCCGCAAAAAGGGTTTTTTTGCAAGTCCTCACACCCCTGGGGCCGGGTTTTTTTTCGTACAGAAGAAGGTGGTTTCTCCCTCTTTCATCGACTACCCGGGGGCCCGAACCCGATTAAAAGTTAAAAAACCGGTACCCCTTGCCACTAATTACGGAACTCTTTGCTGTCTAAAGGGAGCCAGGTGTTCCCAAATTGGACCTGCGCGGGGGGATTAAACTCATCAGAATCCGTGAGGGGAGGTGGAAGCTGCGTTCAATACCCGCGACGGCCATTTTGATTTTCTGGTAATGCCATTTTGGGCTGTGCAATGCCCCCGGTTTTTTAAGAGTTCGTAAACGACATCTTCAGGGACCTGCCTTTCACCTGTGTCATGTTTTTCCGGAGAAACCTGGTTTTTCTCCCCCGACCTCCGGGGCCCATTATACAGGGACGCCCAGTCTGCAAAAACCCTTCGCAGCAACGCCCGTGCCAAATTAGAGAAGTGTGGGGTTCCCCCAAACCGTTGCCCTTTCCCCGGTTTCTTTGTCTCCGACCGAGGTTACAAAAGGATCCCCCTAAGCTGTCTGCTTCCCGCAAAGGCCACGACGTTTGGGGTTCGAGCCATTCAACGTTTTTTGGGCTTTGTAATTTATGAATTTTACCTCATTTCTCACTTGGTGGTCCTATTGTGGCCTCACCAGGAAAAAAGGCTTATCCCCAAATTTGGCCCCGGCGGCCCCAAAAGCCTTCTCAGATTTTAAGTGGGCCCTTTTCTTCCGACCTATTTTGCACGCCCCGACCCTGAGAAGCCCTTTTGCTCTGGGGGGTGGATGCCTCTTTTTGTGGGGGCCCGGGGCTATCCTTACTCGAAGGGGCCCCAAGGGAAAAAAACCACCTGCGGTTTTCTTAAGACCTTCTCGTCGGCGGAGAGGAACTATGTTTGGGGACCCAGAATTACCGCCCTCAAAATGGCCCCGGGGAAAAGGGGGGGATTTCTAGAGGGGCTCGTCATCCTTTTGAGGGGGATTTCGGGGTCACAAAAATCTTCAGTATCTCCGTCGGCCCAGCGCCCCAAAAACCCCGGCAAGCACGTGGTCTCTTTTCTTTTTAAAATTTTTCTTCCGGTCCATTTTTGCCCCCGCTGAAAAGAACATCGGGGAGATGCTTCTCCCCGCGATCTGCGTCACTGGAGAGGAGCCGCGCCCCAAAACATTATACCTCCGGAAGCCCGATCCCCGCAGCACCCGTCTCCCTTTGGCAGATACCTCCTGGGAAGACTACGTTGGCCATCTTTCGCAAGAGATCCCGAATTGGGACACTGCTCGTTGTTGGGGGACTCCGGAGGCCCCCAGATGTTCCAATTGATCCTCGGTTTTATGGTGGCCAGGGGTGGCTAAGTATAAGGACTTTGTGGATGCCTGTGCCACTTGTGCCCGGAAAAAGGGGCCCCGCCACGGCCCCTCCGGGGTGCTGTACCCCCGCCCCCCCAGTACTCCCGGTCCCATGTGGCGTGGATTTTTCACCCACCCCATCCCCTTCGGGTAACACCTGATCTGGGTCTTACGGATAGGTTTTCGAAGTGTCACACTTGTCCCCCTGCCAGGGTTACCTTCCGCACCCCGCTTGCCCCCTGTTCTTTAGTCACATCTTCCGCCGTACGGCCTGCCCCAGCCATCGTCTCTGATCTGGGGTGCAGTTGTGTCCAAGTTTGGCGCGCACTCTGCTCCCCATTGCAGGGGAAGTTAGACTTTTTTTATCCCCCATCCCCAATTAACGGGCAGGTTGAAGGGTCATCAGATTTGGGCGTTTCTTACGTCATTTTGTTTCTGCTCGCCAGGATGATTGGGCCGACCCTACCCCGGGCGAATTCTCATAAGTCATGGTTTGGGGCTTCGGGTTGCGTTCCCTTTTTTTTTGTATATGGTGGCATCCCGCCCCCCTCTCCCCCTGCCCCCTCCCCGAGGTGCCCCCCTGTAGATGCTTGGTCCAGACTTATCTGAATCGGGGCAGATCGTCAGTCCCCGCAGCGTTGGGGGCTCCCGTAGAGGCCCAGGCGGACAGAAAGGGAGACCAGCTCCAATCTTTACTCCCCGGGGATAAAGTCTGGCTGTCCCCCCAAAAATATGTCAGGTTTAAAATTTTCCCCGAAAAAGCTGGGTCCAGCTTCCTGGGGCCCTTTTAAATCTGGCTATTAAACCAGTATCATAAAGCTCCGATCCCACCCACCCTGGGATCCCCAATTCTTTTTTAGTTTCTCTGAAGGTCGTGTTGAACCCCTTCTCCCGAAAATTGTCCCTCCTCTCCCGAGTCTGTAGCCTCCAAAAAATTTGCGGGGCAAAAAGATCTTGGCTATGAGGTCGGTTTGGGGGAAACGGCAATTCTTGGGTTTATTGGGGGGGGTTGGTTGGAGGGAGCAGGGAAACCTGAGGGAAACATCCCGGGGCCGCGGTCTCATTTTGGGTTCCCCCGAAAAACCCGAAAGAGGAGGAGGCCCGGGGGGGGGGGGGGGGGACTGTCAGGTGGTCCCGCAGCCCCTCGCCCGGGCCGTGCGGCCCACCGCCGGGGGGCCCCGGGGGGCCCCTGCCGGTCCGGGGTCGGGTCCCGGCGCCCGTTACCTCTCCGGCTCCCGCGCCCCGGGGTTTCCTGGCCGGGGAATGCGATGCCCGGCCTTGGGCCGCGGCCGGCTCTCCAGGATTTAAAGGGGCAGTACGCCCATTATGGTTAAGGCGCAGGTGACCCTATTTTAACCCCTTCCCTTTGGGTCACCTTTGCCCGGGTTTTTGTCGTTACTGCCTTCAGAGAAAATTTTTGCCCTTTTTCCTGTCTACCCTTTTACCGAACCCTTTCGCTCTGTGTTGCCCGAACCATTGCCGCCTGCCCTGACCTTTGCCTGTCCCCGCTTCGCCTAGTCTCCGATTTTTTACACGCACTGCCTTTGGGTGCCCCCCGAAGCAAGTCACGCCCGTGGGCGGACCTGGTAGTTCCCGCGCAGCAAGTCCATCCCCCTTTGCGGGGGGCTCTGTGAAAACCGGGGTTTATTGATTCCGTCCCCTGGTACGGCTTACACCATCGCTTGCGGTGGTCCAGCGGATCCACTACCTGCATTCGTTACACAAAATCAGAACAGCAATGTATTTGGTAAAATTCTTTATTTACCTTTACCTACATGTTTTAAGCTAATCATTGAAAAGAGAATACACCTTTATTGACTTGAACAAACACAGCACCTGTATTACACTTGTGTGAAAGTAGCCTAAGGCCTGGTTCACATCTGTGTTGAAAGTTTAGTTTGGAGTCTCAGTTGCAGAGGTGAAACCAGATCTGTTTCATAATGAACACTAATGGTGCCCGTTGTCCCCCTAAGGACTTCAGTGAAGTTCGTCGGGTTTCCTTTGTTTTATGCGGCATTTTAATGTGATAAAATAGAGCTGTATTTTTGACAGAATCTGAGACAGAGGCTCTGAATGGAACCTCTGAGGCAGATGTGAACCGGGCTTAACTTTGCAAATGTATAATGTTACATATATTGTTCTAAGGGCTTGCTTTGCAGGTATGTAATTTGTTGTGAGTTCATGCACTGTGTTGGTTTTGTTCTTTGATCAAGGTGATGTTCATGCACGGTTCATTTTGTGTACCAGTAAAAAAACATACACCTATGTCTTGAATTTGGAAAAAAAATCATGACCCTGTGCAGCGCCTATCTCTGTCGGACCATCTCACCCCCCATGTCTCCCCAATAATGACTCTGAGACATAGATTGGATGTATTGGCCACAGCAAACCATTTATTAACATAACATTAAAAAATTGACAATATAAAACGAATGGTTATTAGGCCCCCCCTTATACCATTCCACCACTCCAAAAAACCACCTTTGTAAAAAACCTTCCCATTTAACACTTGGGGTTGAGGTCCTTGGAGTTTCCATAACACCCGGGCCAAGCCTGGCGACCATTCTCCCCCACATTCTCCAGTAGCTTCCCCCAGCCATCACACCAAAGCCCCAAAGGGCACCAAACCACCACAGGTGGCTCACCACTGTTCACCTGCTCCCAAGGACCTTGCCCTGCGGAGCCCAAACCTTCGCCCGACCGGTCACTTCCAACTAGGAGCCAAGCCGAAACCTGACTCCCTCACCAATTTCCACTGACTCCAAGGACCCCCATCCCGCCATAGCAAGCGACTCATAACCCCTTATGATTGCGCCGCCCCCACCAGCCCCAACGCTCTCTCCAAGCCTTCTCCAATACTTAAAGACCACAAATCCAAACCTACTGCATTCAGGTGAACCCCATCATTCCTCCAAAAATCAGCGTCCCCTGACTCCAGTTCCTATGACGCACCACCAAACCCCATTCCTTGCCACAAAACGCGAAAACAACCCGATTTATTTTTACCCGTGCACGATTAGACCAATGACCGAACCCGCATGACGCCACGACCTACGCCAGACCATATCAGACCACACTGTCATCAAACCTGGGTACTGCCTCCATAACCGCAACAAGCCATACCGAATATCCCTGATTAATTCCCTGATAGGGCGAGTCCCCAGATCATTACCCCCGACATGGAAAACCACAACATCCGGAGGGTGGTCCCATTGGGCATGTTCTTGGAATGACAGTATGACCTGGTTCCATACCATTCCACGCCTCCCAAGCCACCGGACTGTCGCCACCTCCCTCGGGATGCCCAACTGGAGACCACTTTCCCGCAACGCAGCTTGCTGTGCCACCCAATGCACAAACGAGTGGCCAAAGATCCATACCAAACAATGGGACCCACCTGAAAATGAAGCACAAACAATAAGATATTATCAAAGTGCCACCCCTCGTGACACCTTAACCCAAGCGCAATCCCCTCAGCTAACACTCATTCCCTTCAGCCATCCCTCCTCTACGCCCCCTCCCCTCCATCAACACCCGGAGGCCTTGAGCTAAATGCGGCCTGATGTAAATCCGGAATCGATCTGACTTCCACCTACCTATCCTCCTTACGGTCGCTGCATCCAACCCCAGACTAGCCGCCTCCGTCGCCGCCCCACTATGGAAGGAATGGGGGGCGAATTGGGACGGGTCCAAACCCAAATCCTCCAAACAACGTTGAAAAACCACCTTAAACTGGAATCTCGACAGTTTAAGGCGCAGCGCGCCACACGCTGCGCGCTATGCGCCGCACGCCACACGTCCCCCGTCTACTTGCTGGAGTCGGCGCGCCGGGTCATGTGGGGCCTCCCTCCAGGGCTGGGCCCAACGTCCGGCCCCGCTCTTATTTGATTTATCACCAAAGAAGGGTTCGGTGAATGTGTATATGAAACTGGTGGGTTTTGTACCTCAAACAAGGTTAAAAGCCACTGATCTAGACAATTTAGGATTAGGGCTTGTTCACAGGAGTTTTCACCCCCATGTTATAAGCGCTTTTTGATCCGTATCTGGGACTGACGGGGATGGACCCAGAGTGGATCTAAACAATTAGCAGTGAATTATCACTGTGGTTTGAGGAAGACGCGCGTCTTTCACATGGAGATTGAGCTGGTGTTCCTCTTTCCCTGTCGGGTCTGCTTTAGGGACGATAAAAGAATTGACATGAATTCTTTCAAAGAGGGGACCCGACAGGAGGAGGGACACGCAGCTGTGTTCCCATGTGAACTCCCCCTGCGGGCTTCCTCATAGCCCCCAGTGATAAACTCTCTGCTAATTGTTTTTGATCCCCTCTCTGGGGGCCGTCCCGTCGGTCCCAGGATGGATCTAAAAAACGCTTATAACACGGAGTGAAAAATCCCTGTGGGAGGCCCCAATCCTAAATGTTGATCAGTGGTTTTTAACCTGGGTTTTAGGTACCCAAACCCCCAGTTTTTTTTGCCATTTTACCCAACCCTTCTTTGTGATAAATCAAATATGATTTTTTTTCCAAATTTAAGACAAAGGGATTGTTTGTTTACTGGGACACAAATGAACCGTGCTGAACTCACCTTGATCAAAGAAAAAAAACCAAACGTGATGAATCACAAAAAATAATACCTGAAACAGGTGACTTTGTGTTGTTTTTGAGGGGACCAGTTCAGATATGCTGCTTTTTAAAACCCAGGGAAGTCTACTTCGTCATTTTCCAGCAAAGTAATTTCCTTTTTGGTTTTTTGTCCGCATCATGGAAAAGGTTTTTTCGCGGAATGTTGTAAAAATGGTATAAAAATTCCAGGGCTTTCTTGCAATAATTGGGTACTTTTCCCAATGTCGCACCAAAAATTGAGTGTTGTTTTTTGAAAAGTTGTGTTGAAACCCGGGTTGCTGGGTTTTTTAAAGATTTCGTCAAAGGGATTCATAATTGACATCTGCTGTCTCAACAGCAAAAGTGAACGGCCCCGTCTCACCCCATCGGATATGATCTTTGTAGGGAAATATTGTTGGAGATTAGCAAGTCATTAAGTGCGTGGCAATTGTTTACTTCATTTCCCATGGATACAGAAAATTTTCCCATTCAGACAACTCTTCGATTTACTTACACAGTCGTCCCGAAAAAGGGAAAATTTGCGAAGTTATTGTTCTCAGTTCGTTTTTTCCATAAACAGTAGTTTTTTTTTTTTTTTTTTTTAAAACCTTCAGGTTTTTTTCTGCTTCCTGGTTGACTCCACACCCCGCATCTGTGATTGAGTGATTTTTGAGTCACGAAAATATCAGCCCCTTTCGCTAAAAAGAGAATGACTCAGGGTTTTTTAAGCAATTGCCCCTGAAATGTTGGTGCTCTTGCAAAAAAAAAGGGCTAATTCCAAGAGGAAAAACACGTTCAGCACCCGTTCCGGGATAAAACCACGAATATTAGAATGGGACAGGAGTACGCGGTGCCTCAGAGCACTATTTCGACATAGTTCACCTTCCCCTACGGTTTTTAATACTTCTGCTATTTTTGGAGGCAAGGTTTTTTTTGCCAAAACATGCCCGTGCAGGAATACAATGGTAAAAAATGATAGTGGTGCCGGCTTTTACTAGAACACCAAAACCAAACTTTTTCCCAGCATGACTGGAGCTCCCTCCGTAAAAAACTGCAGAAACCATACCCCTGAAAGATTTTTGTCTTGAGGAAGTCATCCAAAGTTCTTCACATCGGCTGCCTTAGTTGTTGTTGTAAGAGGCTTAAAAAAATAAAAACTCTTCTTTTTCGTTGTCTTTCAATAGCGCACGAAAACAGCAAGGGGCTTGGATTAAAAAACGTTGTGGTGTGAGTTAAAGGCTAAATTTTCCCGGACTTGAAATTAGATCTGGGGATACTTGACCCAAGATGTCTTTCCTCTGCCTCTTTCTGTCACTGAGCTGTCTTTTAAAAGGGGAAATTTTGGGGAAATTTTTCCCTTCGCCCCTGTTCCGTATCAGATTCGCCATCTTTAATGCTGTGTTTTATGGTTTTTTGGATCGGTAAGCAACTTCGTACGATGGGTGGGATAGTTTTTTCACGGGTACAAAAACCAAGAGCAGGCGAGTGGCCCTTTTATCGAATTGGCTCTTTTCACTTGAATTCAGCAAGTATTTTGTTCTTGTATTCCCATCTCATGCGCTTCAAAAAGGTCCTTCAGTTTTTCCGGTGCGAGACTAGAGTTGCTCAACTTGGCATTGCAAATCATGCAGTAGGAGCCGACTCCCTTCAGTTCGTTTATAATGTGAATCCCCTGCCAGGGGGGTCAAGACACCCCGACATTTGTAAATTGTGATGACAGCCCCATTGGCCATCACTTTCTGTAGATGATCACGTTACATTTAATTGGCCAATCAGTGTCGGGGGGAAATTTTGTGTGCTCTAGTCAGGTTTGGGGCTGTCATTTCGTTGTTGTGTGTTTCTTTCTTAATATTTTTTTCCATTTTAATATGCAAGCAAAAAAAAAAAGTGGTCGGGAATATGTACAACATGATTTCAATGTTACGGACGTGATGGGAGTCAGCGTCCTATTTGCATGATTTTGCAAAACCAAGTTGAGCCTCTGCTCGCACCGGCAAAACGAAAAAACACTTCTTGAAGTGCATGGAGGGGGGGGGAATATAAGAACACAAAGCTTCTGAATTCAGGTGAAAAAGCCGTTCGATGGAAAAATTTCCCTCTGCCTGTTCTTGGATTTGTACAGGAAAAAACGTCCTTTACACCTAATAAAAAAAGATTTTTGGAATCATCTCCTGCCCCCCGGAGCTGGGCCGAGATGGATTTTTTTGCGATCTTCTAAAGTTTCCTCTCCTGTTCGTTTTGCTTCCTTCGCCTTCTCCGGCTTTTTAGACCAAATTCAAAATAGGTCTGCCTGTTGGAGCTGGCGGCGTGCCCAAAGCGCCGCACTTTGCCGAGCCGTTTATACATCAGGGTATTCGAATGTGCCCCCGGGCCCGCCCCAGAACCCCAACCCCAAAACCCTTACCGCCCCTTCATGTTAGGGCATCCGAAAGTGGTTTAAGGTGCGCCCCAACATCGCATCCCTGCTTGAAGGGGGTTCGGATCGGGGGAGGCGCCGTTTTCGCCAGAAAAACAGGCGCAATCCTGATATAATGTCGCCT
>JAODAL010076925.1:0-13453 GCA_025379985.1 Phyllomedusa bahiana | reverse complement strand
CAAATTTTAAAGCATTTTTTTAAAAAAAAAGAACAAAAACAAAAAGTACCATAAGCATATAAAATGCATATAAAACAGTTTCCAATAGTTACCAACATACATAACATAACAATGGTCAATCAGAACAATTGAAAACATACAGTATATCAAATCGGGTGGGAAAACTCCCCAAGCCAGCTCCCACTGCGTGAACGAAAATTGGTTTGACCTACCTAGCGTACACAAAAAGAAAAAGACAGTAGGACAGAAGGGTAAGGGGAGAAAGGGTGGGGTGGGGTGTGGTTCGGTAGAGACCCGGGTCCAGCGACATCTGCTGAGGCTCAAAAGCTAGGGACATGTAGAATCACATATCCCTCTCACGTCACTTCAATGCCAGGGACCAAACCTCTCCCTCACAGTACAGCCCTTGCCAACCTCTGGAACTCAGGGGATGCCTTATACATAATCCAGGGACTCCATGTCAATAGGAATTTCCTTGTTTCCTCAGGACTATGTGCTATCAATTCTTCCATACGGTATGTAGAAGCTACCTCCTCAATCCAATCTAATACTGAAGGGGGGTGGTCTGTTTCCACCTACGCGGGATTACCGTCTCGGCAGTCTGAAGGAGGTGTCTGGTTAAAGATTTTTTGTATGCCCCAGGTGAGGAGTTGAGCATAAACAGTAACGTGGCCTCCGGAGTGTTTGGGATAATAGCCCCCGTACACTCCTGAATGGCCCGTGGGACCGCTATCCAAAAGCCCTGCAAGACCCTGCATCCCCACCAAACCTGTGTCATAGTTCCCGCTTCCTTGTTACATCTCCAACAAGTGTATGGGGTATTGGGATACCACTTGTGGAGTTGGACCGGTACCCTGTACCAGCGAGACAGAATGTTATAGCTTGTTTCCTGCGCCTTACATGCAATAACCGCTGTGTGCGTAAGAATAAAGGAATTGTTCCATTGATCCCTTGTAAATGATTTCTGAAGCTCACGCTCCAAAGCTCCACAGTAGGAGGGGAGAGACTGTTCCTCCGGTGAAAGTAAGATTCGAAAGATCGGGGAAATGGAGTATCTAGGTGTTTCCTGCTGGACACATAGTTTCTCAAATGCATTCAGAGGACTTTGATAATCAAGTTTCTTAATAGAGGAAGCACAGAAATGCTGAAGTTGGGCACATGCATAGTGATGCCTAGGGGTCGGGGGGTCTGCTCCCAAGAGGTCAGTTAGCGGACGGAGAAGTCCCCTGTCGTGGATATCTCTCGCAAGTAGGGGTGTAGTTTTAAGCCTGCCTAAGATGGAAGCACTAGATTTCCCCGGGGTGAATAAAGGATTGTCCGTAATCGGGAATAAAGGACCTTTTAAGTCTAACAAGGTTTCTGAGGTCTTAGGTCGCCATATAGCCGCCAATGTGTGAGCCGTCGTGAAAGACAAAATGGTGGGGCCCGAAAACTGCAGCTTTTGGGACACAGGGCAAAGTAATCAGGGCACAGGGACACAATGCTTGTACTATGAACCCCCAGAGCTTGTTTTGTGAGAATGAATGAGGTCTGAAAATCTAGTGTTGAAGCCGCTAATTTAGTAAAGTCTGCAGCCCGGTAAGCCAACCACCCTGCAGTCTTTAGGGCATGACAGGAGTTCCGACGACGAGCGTTGCCAGATGAATTCGTTGAAGCATCGCTGGAGTCTAATCCAAACGTGCGGTATGGAAATCGGAAGGGTTTGAAAAAAATAGAGCAGTTTCGGGAGGATGGTCATTTTTTAAAATAATTTCATCCTACCAAACCCAGGAGAAATCTCTCCGACTCCCCAATTAGTCAGTAACAAGATTTTATTAAGGAGAGGTAAGAAATTGGCGTCAAACAGTGAGGAAGGCCAAACCTGGGATCTTTAATTCCCAGATAGGAGATGCCTCCCAGAGGCCAAGAGAAAGGGAAGTTGCCCTTGAGAGAGCCCACTACCGCCTTGTCTAAAGAGACACTCAGAGCCTCAGATTTGGAGAGGTTGATCTTGTAGTTAGACCATCGAGAAAATCGATTCCAGGGAGGTCACTTTCTGCAAGACTGCAGTAATAGCAGCCGTACGGGCCTTTTTAAGTCGACTCCCCATGTTTAATTAGTGTACCTCTTAGCACCACATTTTAAAGCTTCCACTTCATGTAGGGTGAGTGGGATCACTTTCATGATCGGAGAGAAAGTGCTCAATGGTCCGTTGCAAGTCTGCAAGACAGACCAAGTCAGATAGTAGAGCCTCATTCAGCCGTCAAGATTTGGCCTGAGCTGATGAAGCGGGTAACTGAAAAGAGGCAAACACTGGTGCATGGTCGGACCAATGGGCACTTCCAATAGATGTCGATCTCAGCCAGGAAAGAGCAGTGTGCTGCATAAGGGACATTATCGATTCGACTAAAATGTATTTTGGATGAGAACCAAAAAACTCTAATCCTTCTCCTGGGGATGTTGCACCTGCCACCCATCACAAAGCTGGAACCGAAGGAGAGCCCTCTTGACCTTCTTGATAGTCGAATAGGCTATGGAGGAGCGACCCGAGGAATTATCTAGGATGGGATCAAGAGTGAGGTTGAAGTCTCTGCAAAATAATAAAGTGCCCCGTGCATGGGAATGCAACATGTCCAGGACTTTTAACAGAAAAGAGACCTGCCCCTGGTTAGGAGCGTAAACATTTACTATCGTAAAACAAAACTGCCTTGAATGGAGGGGTCAGAAACTAGTTTTTCGCCTCCCCATCAATGACACAGTTCACGACCTGATGCGCTAAAGACTTATGAATGGCGATTACAACTCCCCTACATTTAGAGTGAGGGTAATTGGCAAAATGCCAATGGGTGTAGTATTTATTTTTGATAGACGGGTAAGGTCTGACGACTTAAAATGGGTTTCTTGAAAACACACTATCTGTGTTCTCTTGTGGTGAAAGTGATATAGTAACTGAGCACGCTTGACAGGGTTATTAAGACCCTTGGCGTTAAAGGACGCTATCTGAAAATCCCCCATTTAAAACTCTGCACGAGCAGTTATGAGGCAACCAAATTCCGGGGTCCACCGAGCCACAGGGAGCGGGCAGAGAGCACAAAAGGAAGAGAGACAAGACATATAACAGACAACACAAAACAAAGAAACTGAACCTAAAGCAGGAGGGGAGACCCTGCCAACCATCCTAAGTAATACAGTGCGAACCAGGGAGTGCACCGAGCCAGCAGCTGGCGTTGGGAGCCTCCCGAACCTACGGGGGTAGCATAGAAAACAGGCTTTTTACGAAACAACTCTAAAAAACATAAAAAATACAATGAGAAGCTATCAACATTCGACTTAACAAGTGGACACAGTCCTCCTTTAACTAAAAGAGGGGTATCAGCAGGGGCGTAGGACCATGCTAGGAGACAGGGCCTTTGGGTATCAGTGAGGAGGGAGCTTAGTTGAGGTATCGGCACCTGTGACCAGGTATGTTTTGCGCCTGGGGGGTCTGGGCCCCCGTGACTCCAGGGCGGAAGAAACCCAAATTTGCCAGTATCGGGGCCCCCTCAAGGGGAAGGAGCACCAAGGCCCCCTAGAGGTGGAAGTTGGAAGCCCGGCAGGGAGGGAAACATCAGGTATCTGCAGATCTTTCAAGAATGTTGGAAGATCATCTGGGGCCCGTAAAGTGTAGGTCTGGCCTCCATACCGGACAATAAGAGTGAATGGGAACCCCCATCTATACGGGATATTCTGCTCTCAAAGGACGTTGAGCACCGGCCTCAGCATAGCTCGCTGTGCTAGGGTATGACGTGACAAATCCGGGTAGATATGCAGGGCGTGGCCCTTATACACAGGAGATCGCCCCCGATGAAGGCGCTGCATTATGTCCTCTTTGAGAACGAAGAAATGTACCCGACAGATGACATCTCTGGGGCGTTGAAGATCATTGGAGACGGGGCGAAGGGCCCTATGCATTCTGTCCAGCTCAATGAACGTGTCCATGGGTCGTTCCAAGATTTCGTAAAAGATAGCGGATACAATTGAATAGAGGTCGGATGCAGCTACTGATTCTGGGAGACCACGGATGCGGAGATTATTTCTACGGCCCCTATTCTCCACGTCATCCAAATGCTGTGTAGGTGGAATAACTGGGCGGAATGATGCTGGACCACTTCCTGAAGAGCCGCTACAGAAGAAGAAGTAGACTCCTGTGTTTGCTGCAGGGTGTCCACCCTGGTCGAGAGTGCTGAAAGGTCCGTGCGGAAGTTGGCAAATACCTTTTCGCATTTATCCAACAGCTGTGATGTCATGGAGGTGATGTCCTGTCGCGTAGGAAGAGTTTGGATTAGGTTTTGGAGATCAGCAAAGGTGACCAAGCTACTTCGTGCCGGAGATGGAGGACTAGGGGACATGAGGATGACCCCTGGGGCTGCTGTCTCCCTGAGTGATCCACCCACCCCACCGAGTCCTCACCATGGGGGATGAGAGCTGGTGATAAGTTTTGTTTACTATTATGAGATTTCAAGTCCTGAGGCAGGTTATAGGCAGCAGTATTACTGAGACAGGGGAGCCGACAGCAGAGGGCGGAGATCCCTGAGAGAACAGAGGCTGGGAGCCTTGGGTGGCTGACTGAAGCCCATTATCAGGTGTAGGAGGCCAAGCGGACCCCACGGACCATGCAGGCGAGTGCAGAATCCCCCCCTCATCTCGAGAGGCAGGGGAGCTATTGTGCCTGATGGGGGATGTAGCTGCATAGGAGGGAGGATCCGCGCCCACCTGGAGCACCAATCTCGGGGACAGGGCTCGGAAGCTGTAGTGCACCTGACAGTCATTGGTGGTGTGCCTGGCAATGTCCTGTACTGGCTGTTTGGGTGTCTCACGGAGGCAATTCCTAGCGGCCCAGCATGAGTGCTGTCTCGATCAAGGACACCCTTCATAAGGGAATCAGCAGAGATCGGGCCTGTGTAGGGAGTCCCTGGGCCCTGCACGTAGGTGGGAGTTTGTGGGGCTGGCAGCTTGCCCCCAGAGTCCACAGTAGGTCCCCCTTAGTCTGGGACTCATCAGCAGTCCCCTGATTAGCCGCCTTTGCTGAGAGCCCTACCACTGCCTGTGAGGACTGACCTTGAAGGAGACTTGTCACATCCCCCGGCTCCTGCTGCAGCAGTACAGACGCGGGCACTTGTCTGCTTGAGCCTGATGCCAGAGAGCCGTCCCAGCTACCGGCGCGGGGAAGTCCTCTGAAGGCGCAGCTCCTGCTCCCAGTCCCACTGCGACCGCCCGAGGCTCCTGCTGGATTCCCTGCTGTGCTGAGGGAGAAGGCCCCGCACATTCCCGGGCTTGTGGCAGACTCACCCGCCGTGCCCGCCATCCTCCGTCCTGTCGCCGATGCCGGAGAGCCCGTACCAGCTGCCGGCGCGGGGAAGTCCTCTTAGGGCGCAGCTCCTGCTCCCGGTCCCGTTGCGCCGCTCTGTAGGCGTGGCGGCGGCGCATGGCGTGCGACCGCCCGAGGCTCCTGCTGTATACCTGGCTGTGTGGAGGTAGAAGGCGCCGCACGTCCCGGGCTCGTGGCAGACTCACCCGCCGTGCGCGCCAGTGGGGTTTGAGGTACCGCTCCTCCCGCGGGGATCGCAGCGGGAGTAGAAGAGGCAGGTTCAGGAGCCACAACTCCGGGATCCATTCTGCGGTGACCGGAGCGAGTGGCAGGCAAGGTGAGATGTGTAGATGCCGGCTGCACAGGGAGGGAAGCCATGCGGTCCGGGATGCCATCTCGGGAGGCCTCGCCATGCGGATCGTCCTGCGGCATTAGGGTGGAATAACGCCCGAAGTACTGTCCAATTACACCCTGATTGGGGTCAGGGGTGGCCAGGGGATCCTTCCTAGCCTTTTTGCCCGATTTCCCCATAATTGGAAGGCGATGAAGTCGGATGGAGCAAAGAGATGTAGAGGAGCTCTCAAAGCTGCTTCCTCACACGGCCATGTCAAGCCACGCCCAACGGCAAAATCCAGTTTTAAAATTTCATTGTACCCTCCATAGATTCAAGACCCCCTGTTCCAGATGAAGCAAAGCAGCCCCAAAATACAACCAAACCTTCTCCATGTTTCACAGCAAGTACAACATTATTTTCTTTATATGCCTCATTTTTGCATCTGTGAACATAGAGATGATGTGACTTTCCAAAAAGATCCAGTTTTGTCTCATCTGTCCTAGGGACATTCTCCCAGAAGCTTTGTGGCTTGTTGATATGTATTTTGGAAAATTCTACCTTGGCTTTTTTAGGATTTGCTGTCAACAGTGGTTTCCTCCTTGGTCATTTGCCATTTGGTCTGCTTTGGCAAAAGCAGCAACAGATGGTGTGATCTGACACCGATGGACCTTGACCTTGTAGTTCCCCTCTTATCTCTTTACAAATTGTTCTTTGTTTACCATCCATATTATTTGTCTCTTTAATTTGTCATCAGTTTTCCTCTTGCAGCCATGTCCAGGGAGGTTGGCTAGAGTCCCATAAAAATTTTTACTTCTGAATAATATGTTCCTGTGATTACAGGAACATCAAACTGTTTGGAGATGGACTTAGAGCTTTAACCTTTAACATGTTTGTCTATAATTTTTTTTCTAATTTCCTGAATCATAAAGCACAGTGACTATTTTTCACCTTTTAAAGGACCAGTCCAGTTTTATTTTCCCTTTAGTTTATTAGAAATTGCTTCTAGGTTCATAGTAGTGTCAGTAATTTTGCTTACCTCCAGCTGCATAACTGATTTGTCACTGCTGCCACTGAGTCATTTGACCTCTCTGAGTTGCTGAAACAACACACATCATGATTGTGTGACCCAGAAGTGAATCTCTCTATGCATTCCGTTGTGAGGTTCAAAGTCAATCTCATACGAATGCATAGAGAGTCAGACTTCCTATCAGCATCAAAAGTACAGTGTTTTTCTTTAGCTAATTAGAGAGCAGATCATTTGACCTAAAGGACTGTTTTATCAGCCAGAAATCATGTATGCAACTGCAAGTAAGCATTACTAAGACTATTGCGCACCTGAAAGCAATTACTAATGAACTAAGAGTAAAAAAACTGGACACCATGAGCAACAGGTAGAAATAAATGTACTCCTCCCCCTTCTTAACAGGAACCTGTCAGATGGTCCTACATATTGCCACCACAGTAACTGAATAATACTACCACAGACAGCTCAGTGTGTAGTACTGTTGCCTAACATACTGGGATTTACGGTTCAGTTCCCACCAAGGACAAAATCTGCATTGAGTTTGTATGTTATCCTTGTTTTTGCGTAGGTTTCCTCTGGTCCCACTCCAAAAATCTATCACTTAAATTATAAACCTTAATGAGGGCAGGGACCCATTTGAATTATAACAATCCCGGTATAGCACTATGGAATATACCAGTGCTATATAAATAAAATAAATAAATGTTATATTGTTGCAGAAAAAGCCCACTAAACAACAATACCATAACCATATTGTTCTATACAGGTCATCTGCAGTCAATGCAATAGTGTAAACCCTTAACAACAAAGGACACACTGGTATGTCTTTATGTTTGTAAGATCCTAGCAGGTTTACATAGTTCGCTACATAGGAGGCTGGTGTCACCTGCTAATTACAGCTGACACCAGCTGCTAACAGCAGGGATCAAAGCTAGCTCTGTTCCCTACTCTTTAACCCCTTAGATGCTGTGGCAGCTACGGCATCTAAATGAATGAGAAACTGTGCACCATTCTTTACAAAGAATGAAATTCTTTGCAAGATTGTGGGGGTGCCAATTGATTTCCATGGCAGTCTATAAGCCTAACAAAGATTTTTACAGCCCTGTGTTCTACTTTCTATTACTTCCTTCTATATAGATGGAAAAATAAAAAAAGTTATGTCTTTTGGAAGGCGGGGAAGAAAAAAACACAGAGCCATGTTATTACAACAGGCTGTCAGGAAGTGGTTAACCCAATAACTTAAAGGTGATATGTTCTCTGGAGTTATTTACTTTCCATTTTATTATTTATTTGTCTCAGAATACTATAAAGCTTCTTCCCCCCCAGAATAAAGTTTCCCCACAGAAAAGGGGGGGCCCATTTGGCCCTTTACCCAGCGGTCCCCCCCTTTTTTCCACCAGGGCCCGGTTTAAAGACGAAATTTTCCACTGTCCAGTGGGGGCGAGGTTATTAGGGCGGGGTTTATCTGGGCGGAGTTTGGGGAGGTTTGATGTTTATTATTAACCCACAATAAAAAACCCCAAATAAAGGTTATGTGTCTTTAGGGATATGTATGGGGTCCAGTATTTTAAAACTGGAGACTGATTGTCAGCTCGGGGTCAGTATTATATTAATATGGCCCCACAGAGGGGGCAGTCAGTCTCGAAATATTGGCCGCTCTGTTGGTCGCTTTTTCTGTCTAATATACTTTTGAAATTAAAGCTCTGTATTATAGAGAATAGCCCCCTGTAATTAAATATACAAGCCCCCTAGTGATAGGTCAAAATAGCTGCCCCCAGATAATGTTTGAAAATTTAGCTGCCCCTGGGTATTAATGTTTTCTGTGCCCCACTAGTAATGATTAGCGGCCCCGAGTGTTTTTTTTCATAGTAGTCCCCCAGTGAGTAATATACATGGGGCCCCGTAGTAGTAATGTTACATAATAGCTGCCCCGTGGTTTAATGATAAAATGATGGGGTGCCCCAGTAGTGAATGTTTACATGTGCTGCGCCAGTGGTAGAAATATAATAGATGCTCCCCCGTGAAATGATTGATAAAAGGGTGCCCCTTGTAGAAATGATTGTACTCCCCCCAGTAGTGTAATGTACATAGATAGCTCCCCCAGTATAAAAATGATTCAAAGCTGCCCCATAGTTGTAGATAGCTGCCCCAGTATAGTAATGATCATAGAAGTGCCCCATTTAAATAATGATTCAAGCTGCCCCAGTAGTAAGATAGTTAGCTGCCCCAGTAGTAGTAATGATGATAGCTGCCCCCCAGTAGTAATGATTGATAGCTGCCCCTTTAAATAATGATCGGGGCCCCCATACGGTCGTACACCGTACCCCTGTACCGGGCCGGTAAACAGGGGGGCCCCGCGGAAAGGGGCAGGCCCTCCTGTTTCAAAATTTGTAGCCGTACCGGCCCCCGCGGGCACTGTGACGCCGCGGGGGCCCGTGGGGTCAGGTGTGAGGGGGGGCCCGGCGGCTCAGTGTGCGAGGAGGGGCCCCGTGCGGCTCAGTGTGTGGGGGGGGGGCCCTGCGGTCAATATTGAGGAGGGGCCCGTGCGGCTCAGTGTGTAGGGGGGGGCCAGGCGGCTCGGCCAGTGTGTGAGGAGGGGCCCGTGGGCCCTCAGTGTGTGAGGAGGGGGCCAAAGTGGGCCGGTCGTGTGTGAGGGGGGGCCCCCGTGCGGCCCCAGTGTGTGAGGAGGGGCCAGTGCGGCTCGCTCGTGTGTGAGGGGGGCCCCGTGGGCTCATGTGTGAGGAGGGGCCGTGCGGCTCGGCTCGTGTGTGAGGGGGCCCCGCCACCGGTCGCACAGTGACTGCCTGTAGTCACTACAGCTCAGCGTCTGTCACTTACTTTCATTTCTCCGCGTCCCCCTCGGGGGAGTCAGCCCCTCCCCTCTCCCCTGCCTGTGGGCGGGGCTTCAGTGATCCTGTAGGCAGAGGGGAGGGGCCGACTGCGATAAGGGAGCCCTGGAAAGGGGGTGAGAGACGCTGCTGCTGCCAGTACAGGAGTCCTAGAATCAGAGCGCCCCCCTCTCCCACACGCTGGGATATGTGGGGCCCCCCCTGAAGCCCCCCCCTGCCCCAGCGTCCCCCCCCTGAGGCCCCGTGGGGGGCATTTTGGGGCTGTGTGTGGGATGTGTGTGGGGGCATTGTGGGGAGGCATTGTGGGGGCTGTGTGGGGAGGCATTGTGTGTGGGAGGCATTGTGGGGGAGGCATTGTGGGAGCTGGGGGTGTGGGGGCATTGTGGGGAGGCATTGTGGGAGCTGTGTGGGGAGGCATTGTGTGTGGGAGCTGTGGGGGAGGCATTGTGTGTGGGAGCTGTGGGGGAGGCATTGTGTGGGGGCATTGTGGGAGCGGTGTGTGGAGGCATTGTGTGTGTGGGGGCCAGTGTGTGTTTGGGGGCCAGTGTGTGTGTGTGTGGAGGGGCCAGTGTGTGTGTGTGGGAGGCATTGTGTGTGTGTGTGGAGGCATTGTGTGTGTGTGGAGGCATTGTGTGTGTGGGGGCATTGTGGGAGCGGTGTGTGGAGGCATTGTGTGTGGGGCCTGTGTGTGGAGGCATTTTGTGTTTGGGGGCCAGTGTGTGTGTGGAGGGACCAGTGTGTGTGTGTGGGGGCCAGTGTGTTGTGTGGGGGGCATTGTGTGGGGTGGTGGAGGCATTGTGTGTGTTGGGGGCTTTTTGTGTTGTGTGTGGAGGATTTTTGTGGTGTGGGGGAAATTTTGGGGAGCGGTGTGTGGGGGCATTGTGTGTGTTGGGCCAGTGTGTGTGGAGGCATTGTGTGTTTGGGGGCCAGGTGTGTGTGGGGGGGCCCGTGTGTGTGTGGAGGGGGCCCGTTGTGTGTGGGGGGGGCATTGTTTTTGTGTGTGTGTTGGGGGCATTGTGTGTGTGTGTGGAGGCATTGTGTGTGTTGTGTGTGGAGGCTTGGTTGTGGAGGCATTGTGTGTGGTGTGGGGGCTTGTGTGTGTGTGGGGGCATTGTGTGTGGAGGCATTGTGTGTGTGTGTGGAGGCATTGTGTGTGTGTGTGTGGGGGGATTGTGTGGTGTGTGTGGAGGCATTGTGTGTGTGTGTGTGGGGGCATTGTGTTGGGTGTGTGGAGGCTTTTTGTGTGTGTGGAGGCATTTTGTGTGTGTGTGGAGGGGTTGTTGTGTGTGGTGGGGGCAAAGTGTGTGTGTGGGGGCATTGTGTGTGTGTGTGTGGAGGCCTGTGTGTTTGTGTGTGGAGGGATTGTGTGTGTGTGGTGTGGGGGCATTGTGTGTGTGTGTGTGGAGGCTTGTGTTGTGTTGTGGAGGCATTGTGTGTGGTGTGTGGAGGGAATTTTTGGTGTGTGTGTGGGGGCTTGGTGTGTGTGTGTGGAGGGCATTGTGTGGTGTGTGGGAGGCATTGTGTGTGTGTGTGGGGGATTTTGTGTGTGTGTGGAGGCATTGTGTGTGTGTGTGGGGGCATTGTGGTGTGTGTGGGGGGGCATTGTGGGAGCGGTGTGTGGAGGGGTTTTTTTTGTGTGGGGCCCGTTGTGTGGAGGCATGTTGTTTGGGGGGCCCGTGTGGTGTGGAGGGGCCCTGTGTGTGTGGGGGGGGGGGGTTGTGTGTGTGTGTGTGGAGGCATTGTGTGTGTGGGGCATTGTGTGTGTGTGTGGAGGCATTGTGTGTGTGTGTGTGGAGGCATTGTGTGTGTGTGGGGGCATTGTGGGAGCGGTGTGTGGAGGCATTGTGTGTGTGGGGCCAGTGTGTGTGGAGGCATTGTGTGTGTGGGGGCCAGTGTGTGTGTGGGGGGCCTGTGTGTGTGTGGAGGCATTGTGTGTGTGTGTGGAGGCATTGTGTGTGGGGGGCCAGTGTGTGTGGGGCATTGTGTGTGTGTGTGGAGGCATTGTGTGTGTGTGTGTTTGGGGGCATTGTTGTGTGTGGTGTGTGTGTGTGGGGCCCTTTGTGGGTTTTTGTGGGGCATGTGTGTGGGGGGGCCCGTGTGTGTGTGGTGGATTGTGTGTGTGTTGGGGGGCCGTGTGTGTGGAGGCATTGTGTGTGGGGGGGCCAGTGTGGTGGGGGGGCCCGTGTGTGTGGTGGGGGCCTGTTGTTGTGGAGGATTGTGGTTGTGTGGAGGATTGTGTGGTTGTGGGGCTTGTGGTGGGTTTTTGGAGGCATTGGTGTGTGTGTGGAGGGATTGTGTGTGTGTGGAGGGTTGTGGGGGGTGGGGGGCATTGTGTGTGTGGGGGGCCATTGTGTGTGTGGAGGCATTGTGGTGGGGGGCAGGTGTGTGTGAGGCCTTTGTGTGTGGGGGCCGTGTGTGTGGGGGCATTTTGTGTGTGTGGGGGGCCAGTGTGGTTTTTTGGGGGGGGAGTGGTGTGTGGGGGCCTGTGTGTGTTTTGGGGGCTTTTGTGTGTGTGTGGAGAGGGATTGTGTGTGTGGGGGGCCGGTGTGTGGAGCATTGTGTTGTGGTGGAGGCATTGTGTGTGTGTGTGGAGGCCTTGTGTGTGTGTGTGGGGGCATGGTGTGTGTGGGGGCATTGTGGGGGCGGTGTGTGGGGGGCATTGTGGGTGGGAGGCATTGTTTTTGTGTGGAGATTGTGGTGTGTGTGTGTGGAGGCATTGTGTGTGTGTGTGGGAGGGATTGTGTGTGTGTGTGGGGGAGGCATTGTGTGTGTGGAGGCATTGTGTGTGTGTGGAGGCATTTTGTGTGTGTGTGTGTGGAGGCATTTGTGGTGGGGGGGCCATTGTTGGAGGGATTTTGTGTGTGTGTGGAGGCATTGTGTGTGTGTGGGAGGCATTGTGGGGGGCCAGTGTGTGTGGTGGCATTGTGTGTGGAGGCATTGTGTGTGTGGGGCATTGTGTGTGTGGGGCATTGTGGGGGGTGTGTCTGGGGGGCGGGGCGATGGGGTTGGCGAGGGTGGGGCCCAAAAGGGGGGGGGGGGCCCCGACTTAATATATGGGGCCCAGAAATTCTGATGGCGGCCCTGATAGATAATTTGCCCCCGTATAATGATACATAGATAGCTGCCCCAGTATAATATTTTATAGTTTGCTGCCCCGTAGTGTAATGATTGATACTGCCCCAGTAATAAAGATAGATAGCCCCCGTAGTGTAAGATAGATAAAGCCCCCGTAGTAATAAAAAATGATAGATAACTTCCACATAGTAGTGATTATAGCTGCCCCGTAGTATAATGTAGTACTGCCCCTTGGTAGTAATGAAGAAGTGCCCCAGTAGTAAAGATTCATAGCTGCCCCAGTAGTAGTAATGATAGATAGCGGCCCATAGTAGTAATGATTCTAGCTGCCCCAGTATAATGATTATAGTGCCCGTGTAGTAATGTAGATACCTGCCCCAGTGTAGAAATGATGATAGCTTCCCAGTAGAATGATTGATAGTATGCCCCCTGGTAAGTAGCTGCCCATAAAATGATTTATAGATGTGCCCCAGAGTAGTAATGTAGATAGTGCCCCCAGTAGTATAAAGTAGATAACTTCCCCGTGGTGTAAAGATTGATAGTCCCCCGTGTGGTTGATTTTAGATGTGCCCCAGTATAGTAATGATAGATTGCTCCCCGTGTAGAATGATTTTTGCTGCCCAGTAGTATAATGATTCATGTGACCCATTGTTAATGTAGATAGCTGCCCCAGTATAGTAATGATGATGCTGCCCCAGTAGTAATGATGATAGAAGCGCCCCCAGTATGTAAAAAGATACTGCCCCAGTAGTAGTAATGATAGATAACTGCCCCAGTGGAGTAATGTTGATAGCGCCCCGTAGTGGTAAAAGATTTTATAGCTGCCCCAGTAGTATAATGATAGA
>JAODAL010076924.1:0-13454 GCA_025379985.1 Phyllomedusa bahiana | reverse complement strand
GTAATTTTCTTGAAATTTGGAATTTGCTATTAAAATTGTAAGCCTCCTAACGTCCTATAAAATATTGAAAGATTTTTAAAAAATGATGCCAACATACAGAAGCATATGGTAGATGCTATTTATAAACTATTTTGTGTGGTATAACTGTTTGTGTTAGATGGAGAAATTTTTGAAGTTTACAAATTGCAAATTTTTCCAAAATTTCACGATATTTTGAAATTTTTCACAAATAAACGATTTATTGTATGGACAAAATTTCTTACTAACTTAAGGCACAATATGTCACGAGAAAACAATCTCTGAATCACGTGGATAGGTTAAATGCATTAAAAAGTTATTCTCACATAAAGTGACACAGGTCAGATTTCAAAAATAGGGCTGTGTCAGGAAGGCCAAAACTGGCTGGGTCCTTAAGGGGTTAAATTGTTTTTAACAAAGGCTTTTTTTCTCTGTGACATCAGTTTTGGAATATAATTTTGTTATCAATAAAGATTGTTACTAGAGATGGACGAATCTATTCTAACAAAGTGGAATTCGTTTAGAATTTCAGGAAAACTTCGATTCTGAATGAAGTCGAAGTTTGGGGTGATTCGCGGGAACGAAGCGTGTTTTTAATTGATAAAATGGCTGCAACCACATGGCGTTACATGGGGCAAAGAAGTCTGGGAGGAAGAAAGGAGGACCCTTAAAGGGGTTGTCTCACTACAAGGATTGCTTTCTATGTTAAAGATCTTGCAAAAACGAGCCACTCTGCAATATATGTCCATTAACAGTGTCCTACCTATTCCTAGATATCCCCTCTTGCATGGGCTGCATCAGCTCCTCAGGTTGCTATAACTACAGACCTGTTTACTCTCTCCTGATATGTTGTCAGCACTGGTCGCTATAGCGACAGACCTGGCTTCTACTGCAACCTAGTGGGAGCAAGTAGACACGCCCCTGAATTCAAAGTGAAACCAAGAAAACAGGACTGAGGTAAGATGAATCGATGTAATGAGACAACCCCTTTAATGACATGTGCAGAGATTCTGTGACGTCCCCGCACTATATAAGCCCGGACGTGACGCTGGAAGCTCACACTCCTCTCTCTGTGCCGTGTTATAGCTGCTGCAGCTCCAATAGCTGAGATCTCACACAAAAGAAATAATTTTATACAGCGATTTTTTGGGGGGGTGTCACAGCTTTTCTCAGAGACTGCTTCTCTTATGTTCTATTATTTGATTTTGTGGGGTATTGGAATAGAAGTCCAGTGTGTGTCCAATTCAGCTGCATATACATTTTAATGCTATCTGGTCAGTTCTGGAGCACATTGAATATCAAAGGGTTATCTAAGCCTGTTTTTGCTGTTGTATTCAGTTAAAGAAACAGCGTTTTAACAACCCACATACCAGTTAATTTTTGGCAGCTCATTTCTTTTGCACAATTTATATCCAAGGGTTAATTAAGCGTGTTTGTGCTATTGTAGTCAGTAAAATAAACGGTGTTTTTCAACGCCAAAGACGAAATTTTTCCTGTAGCATAATTTACACTCACCGGCCACTTTATTAGGTACACCTGTCCAACTGCTCGTTAACACTTAATTTCTAATCAACCAATCACATGGCGGCAACTCAGTGCATTTAGGCATGTAGACATGGTCAAGACAATCTCCTGCAGTTCAAACCGAGCATCAGTATGGGGAAGAAAGGTGATTTGAGTGCCTTTGAACGTGGCATGGTTGTTGGTGCCAGAAGGGCTGGTCTGAGTATTTCAGAAATGCTGATCTCCTGGGATTTTCACGCACAACCATCTCTAGGGTTTACAGAGAATGGTCCGACAAAAGAAAAAACATCCAGTGAGCGGCAGTCCTGTGGGCGGAAATGCCTTGTTGATGCCAGAGGTCAAAGGAGAATGGGCAGACTGGTTCGAGCTGATAGAAAGGCAACAGTGACTCAAATAGCCACCCGTTGCAACCAAGGTAGGCAGAAGAGCATCTCAGAACGCACAGTACGGTGAACGTTGAGGAAGATGGGCTACAGCAGCAGAAGACCACACCGGGTGCCACTCCTTTCAGCTAAGAACAGGAAACTGAGGCTCCAATTTGCCCAAGCTCATCGAAATTGGACAGTAGAAGATTGGAAAAAAACGTTGCCTGGTCTGATGAGTCTCGATTTCTGCTGCGCACATTCGATGGTAGGGTCAGAATTTGGCGTCAACAACATGAAAGCATGGATCCATCCTGCCTTGTATCAACGGTTCAGGCTGGTGGTGGTGTGTCATGGTGTGGGGAATATTTTCTTGGCACTCTTGGGCCCCTTGGTACCAATTGAGCAGCGTTGCAACACCTTGTGGAATCTATGCCACGAAGAATTGAGGCAGTTCTGAAGGCAAAAGGGGGTCCAACCCGTTACTAGCATGGTGTACCTAATAAAGTGGCCGGTGAGTGTATATTCGAAGGTAATTAAGCGTGTTTCTGCTTTTTTAGTTAGTAAAATACACGCCGTTTTAAAAAGGGGGTCACATACCATTTTTTTTTTTGGGAAACCTTCTTTTCTTTTCCCAAATTTAAATATCAAAAAGGTTTAATTAACGTTTTTTTTAAATTCAGTAAATTTAAAAAAAATTTGCCAAAACCCCCTGCTTTTTTGCATTAGGCCCAAAAGGTAAAGATGGGGGAGAGTGGCTTTGGGGGGGCATGTTTGAGGGGTCACCTCTGCATCCCAAAAACCTTTTAAGGAGGAAAAGCAGTGAAATAAAATCAATAATTGAGGGATGATGTGCCGCCCGGGAAAAATTTGGGGAAGCCGAGGGGAAAAGCGGGGGTTTTCATCATCGTCAAAAGGGAAGACCCCCGTCACACAAGGGGTATGGGGCCGGGTTCAGAGGGTAGAAGCATAAAGGTCGGGGGCCAAAGGGGCCACGGGGAAAAAAAAATTTTGCATCCAGGTCCAAAAAGTGTGGCACAGGGGCTCAGCGGGGCACGGCCGGAAAAATTTAGTCACTCGGGGGAAAGCATTGGGGGAAAAAATCACAACTCGCACCAGTCAAGGTTTCCACCACCTCGGGAAACAGGAGCTTTTCTCTTTGCCACATTTTCCTTTGGCCCGGGATGCTCCTGTTTTCCTCGCTACCCCATGGCGCCAGCAGTTGCTAAACGAGGCAAATTGCAAAAAGAAAAACAGTATCCGCCAAAACCACCAAAGGGCACACTACCTTGCCCTCCTGCCCCAAGTTGTTGGTATGCAGTCCCCCCCTTTTCCCAAAAAGGGTGGACTCGGGCACCGTTCAGAAACTAAGGGTTTTTGTGACAACCGGGGTGGAGGGGTTCCAACCGAAATTTTATTTTCTAAAAAAGGCTTCCCCACCCTTTCCCAAAATTTAAGTAGAACAAAAAAGGGGGCCCCAGTCCTTGAGTTTATGGGGTTTTGTTCCAAGGTGCACGGCATCCCCGGACGGTGTGGAGCTCAAACCCGGGAGGGTCGGGGGCCATTACTTTTCCCTTTTAAGGCCCACTGGGGGGAATTTTCCCTTCCGGGCACAGCCACCAACAATTTTGGACAGGAGAAAACCGGGTTTTTTTTTTTTCCCCTCCAGGGTTGGTAAAACTGCTGCTCCCTCCCCAATTCCGCCTCCTCCTTCCACCACAACCACCACTCACCCCCCACAATGTTTGCTCCATAAATACCACAGTGTGGGGCACAGCAATTTCACACAGTTCAACACCAAACTTTCCTCGGCAGCGAAGTCTAAAAAGGGGAGGACTGCTCCGCAAAAGAAACAAGAAAAAAATGGTGTGTTTTGTTTCCCCCCCGCCCCAAAACCCGAAAATTTGGAAAAACCATGGTAACGGAAATGGGGGGAAACAGGGGGTCCGCGCGGCCCCAAAGGGTGGGTCCTTTGGGGCCCCCAAAGGCGCACATGTTAAAATCTGTTTGAAAAAAAGGTTCCTGAATTTTTCCACCGATCTTCAGAACATTTTTAAAAATTGCCGGGAAACTGTGCTTTGCATTTCATCCTTTCCCTGAAAAGGGCCGGGAAACCCCCTCCTCAAATTGCGGGCGGCAGAAGGGGCCTCCCCCAACCACACTCGGGATATGATTTTTTCCCCAAACCTTTTTTGGAAATTTCCAGCCTGCCCCAATTTTTGGAACCAATTTGAAATGAACAAGAAAGGCCATTAACGTTTTTTTTGATGACCCAGATGGATAGGAGTACCCCCCTGGTAACTTTAATGTCAGCCAGGGGCACTCATGCTTGAAACCGCCGTTTGCTGACCTTTTGAGGGGGCAACGTTATTTGTCATCCCAGGACTACAAGATAAAAAAACGCATTCCACTGCTTCATGTCCTTAACAGATGCTAAAAATCGTCTGGCGGGAGGGGGAACGGGGCGACTAAACTCACCGGCCTCATGACCCCGTTGGGGACTAAACGGGAGGGAGGAGAAGGACATTGGACAAACATTGTCGGTGAAATAAGGGGTTTTTCACCCAGGTGAAGGAGCGAGGGCGGGAGCAGCGGAGGGGGTAGAGGAAAAAGAAACGAGGCAGATGACCCCAAGAAACCTTGGCAGTATACAGTGGAATGAAGCAGGGAGTCCCCAGATTTTACTTGTGCAGATGGCCAGCAGCATCTATTTCCTGGCAGTGACAGCCGAAAGTCAACATCGGGCGGGATACTTCTGCTCTCCACCCTATTGGCCCTCCTAAGGGCCAAAAGGATTTTTTTCCCAGCTGCTGAAGGAGGACAAACTCAATACTAAGAGAAATCCCCATAGCATGGGGGGCCCCGCTCCTTGTGCGGTATCATCATCCTCTGACAGTCGACCGGGGGATTCCTCCGCTCAAAAAACCTCTCCCACGCTGCTGTGGGGAAGGGGGAGGAAGGGGGGTTGGGCATACCAACCACACACAACCTAAGTCTGGAGTCGCTGATGAGAAGCTTCCTTCACCCACCTAGCGGGGGAGGGCACTCGCCAGCGCACAGCAGGACCTTAGCAGACCCTAAAACCAACAGGTGTGCCTCTTGGAAGCGCCTCCCACCCCATTTTAGTAATCCGCTTGGACTACTGGCAGCCAAACGGGAAGTGTGGCCACAACTTGCCGAGTTTGCAGGGGAGAAGCGTCCGCCCGCCATTAGTGTAGCATCAGAGCGGGTTTTCATTCGACTGGGGCCATCGTTACCCCAAGGGGGAAAACCCCCTTGTCCACGGGAAATGTGGAACGACTGAAACCCTTTTTCAAGATAATCATGCGTGAAACGGCCGTTTCCACACACCCTGCCTTAGGCTCAATTAATCCCATGATGCCCCCCCAAAACTTTTAGAAATGATCTATTTAAACTACCCCGCCTCACCCTTTCTGATGCGCCACCCCCTGAGCCACAACTGCTGCCATTTTTTAAACTTCCACCACCATCTTTTCCAGGGGTGGTATTGCCACCCCCTCCACACCACACTGTCATTTTGGGCCCCTCCCATGACCTAGCTCTGCTGCATTGCTGATGCTGTGACCTCTGGCACTGTGTTATTGTGCCAATCTCTGACCTCATTGCGCGTTTGCTGGTGCTGTGCCCTCCACACCCTGTCATTGTGCCACTCTCTGACCTCATGCTGATGCTGATGCTGCTGCCGTCACCTACACACTCTGTCATTGTGCCACTCTCTGACCTCATGCTGTTGCTGCTGCCGTGAACTCCAAAACTCTGAAATTTTGTGCACTCTGTGGCCTACTCCTGCTTTTGCCACCTCCAGAATTTGTCATTGTGCCACTCTGTGGCCTACTCCTGTTTTTGCCACCTCCAGAATGTAATTGTGCCACTGTCTGACCTCATGCTGCTGCTGTGGCTGCTGCCGTGACCTACACACTGTGTCATTGTGACACTCTCTGACCTCTTGCTGCTGCTGTTGCTGCTGCCGTCAGATACTCTCTCGGTGATTGTTCAAGTGTGCGGCCTACTCCTGTTTTTGCGACCTCCAGAAAATGTCATTGTGCCACTCTCTGACCTCCTGCTGCTGCTGTGGCTACTGCCATGACCGACACACTCTATCATTGTGCCACTCTCTGACCTCATGCTACTGCTGATGCTGCTGCCTTGCTCTCCAAACCCTGTCATTGTGCCACTCTCTGACCTCATCCCTGCTGCTGTTGCAAACTGCCGCCCATCTACACACCCTGTCATTGTGCCACTCTCTGACCTCATGCTGTTGCTTCTGCCGTGACCTCCACACTCTGTCATTGTGCCAATCTGTGGCCTACTCCTGTTTTTGCCACCTCCAGAATTGGTCATTGTGCCACTCTCTGACCTCATGCTGTTGCTCCTGCCGTCACCTCCATACTCAGTCATTGTGCCACTCTGTGGGCTCCTAAAGTTGCTGCCACCTCCAGAATTTGTCATTGTGCGAGTCTGTGGCATACTCATGCTGCTGCCAAGTGACTACTGTCTCACTGGAACACCCTGTGCTTTCCTAATGTTGTTTCCACCCTCCACCATTCTATGAAGTTGCCACTATGTTTGGTTTTCCCCTTCTTTTCACCTGTCAGAAGGCATGGGAAGGGTCAGGATTGTCTAGCCAAAAGCAGAGTGGATACAGAACACAGAAGACATGCAAATATCCCATTTACTGGTCATCTCTGTTTTGGATCAACTCCTGTTTGTTTTGGGCCTTAGCAATACTGATGGATTATTGACCGATTGAAAGCAAACAAAAACCGACGGTGAAAGGAAGGGCAAAATGAAACAGAACGTCAACGCAAAATTTCTGCCAACACCCTCTCCACCATTCGGGGGGCCTCTACGTGTAATCAGCGTTTAACAGAAACCCGGTTCTATCTTATTCTGTGATGGTTTAATGCTCTGACCCCTCATGGAGTGACCCCAGCTGTGCGTCCCCCTTACTGTGTTGAGACCTGTGCTGGGTCCAGTAACCTACTACTGTGTTTCTTTGACGCTATGGTAATTCTTAGCCCTCAGCTTGTTTTTTCCAGCTGGCACTGCCATGACTTTATCAGGCTACATTTCCCGCTTCAGTTTTTTGGTCAGTTTTGCCCTCTTAAGTGCCCAGGAATTTTAGAGTGAAGCGATTCTAAGAGCGGCGGACAGTCCCTGTGCGTGTCATACTAAAACACAGCATTGTATGAAGACCAAACCAAGCTCCCCTTTTGCATATTTAAGCATGGCACAATGTTCTACAGCACCCTACAGGCTCTCTTCAGCCAGGAAATAGCTGTTTTTTAATGCGATTCATCCCGAAGTAATTCGGACCAAAATGCATTTTGTCGGAAAATTCGGCGAAGTCGGCGAACGGAATTTTTGGTATTCCCCATCTTAATTGTTATTTTTTTTTAAAAAAAGATTTTTTTTGTCTTGTATTTCTTAGTTGAGGGGTAAGGTATACTGTTACTGAAAGATTGTGCCCTTGTGGGTACTGTTTTTTCTGTTTTAGCAGTTTTTTGTTATCTTACCCTTTTTTATTCAGTTTTTTTTTTCTTTTTGTTTCTTTTCTGCTTTTTGTCATCTTGCGGGAATTCTTTTCCTAGTTTCTTTTTGGTGGTGCTGTGCTCTTTTGGTGAGGCTTAGTATAGTGAGGGACATTGGTAAGGATATCATCAGGAGTAGAATAAGGCCAAGGGGGTCTGGTATTAGGGCCAGTGATAGAGACAGAGTTAGGGAATGCTAAGGTCAAGTGTTTTATGGTGACTTGCTTCTGGCTACAAACATAACACAGTATCAGCAGAACCCTATAAATGCCAAAACAAAGTCAAGGAGAAAATAGGAATTTTTTCAAAATGGATTTCTGCTACTTAGTATACATGAAGATTTGAGGTTCTTAGCGTGCCCATCCACCAGTAATAAGGTGACCTCAGTTCAGATGGGAACCTATTATGGCACTTGACCTCCCTTGGTGTCTGCTCAGATCCCCATCTTTTCAGGGAGAGAAGGTTCCAGATACATGTGTGGATGGGTGGAGTGCAAATAATCCAAAAATCTAAATTTGCTTCTGGATATAGTCATTTATGTATCCATCTCCATCCTCTGTGCCCTTGTCATCAATCGCTTTGCTGTCTATCATCCATTGGTAAGTCCTTACATTTATTTTTTACACACGCTTCGTATTACTTGCATGCGACCGCTGGTTGGATTCATTTCTGTTATAAGTTTTGTTGCTGTCTGTGTCAACCAGAGTCATTACACCAGACTGTAGAAGAAAAGGTCTGGTCTGTGGAAGCCAGGATCATTGGTATGAACATTATGATGTTTTGTGGTAGTGGGTAGAAGGCTCTGCACCTGATAGTATAGAATCTAATGTTTCACTATAGGCTAAAATATTTAAATTGTGTCACTGATAATTTTTCTACCTATATAAAAGTTTTTAGCACATAGGTTGATCAATATATTTTGGTCGTGCACTCCACCCATGAGAGGTCCTTATAATTAGTGTGAATGGAGTTTGTTGCCCAGAATGTCCGGCAGTTTTGGCCTCATGAAGAGGTATTAGAGTTAGAGACACACCTCATGAGGTTACCTTGACGTTATAAGTGGGACTTTCCAGTTTGATCAAAATGTGCACTAAAAGCCTTTACTCTATAAATAAATTTAAAAAAAGTCCAAATGTTTCATGAATTCAAAGTTTGCATGGGTTTTAATGCCAGCTGGTGCTGCTGTTTTTTTCTGTATTTAAGATTTTGCATCAAAACAGCTTTTCAGTGTCTGTTGTGAATTGATGTTGCTAATTGTTGTCTTTTTCAGTGAAAGCTAAATGGGCTATGATTTGTCTTGGAAGTGCCGTACACTAAACTATCATAATATAGTTCTTGGAGAATAAAGCTGACCAAATTCATAATTTGATATTTTTCCCAGCATGTTATCTTTTTGCCCAAAAATACTGGGGAGCTTAGGGTACAAGTATTCTGTGCAGTGCACCTTCAAGTGCTGGGCGGCTTGCCACGATTTTTTTTTTTTTTTTGTTTGTGGGTGATATCAGCTGCTACCCAGCATGGTGTATCTGTACAGATGGCGTTACCCTCTGTATCGCTTTATCCATATGCACTTCGAATCAGGTATTGTTGCATTTTTAGCAGTCTTCCCATGTGTTATAATGTGGTTTTTTACATGCTGGTGTGAATTGGTACCTAGAGATTTGCTCATTAATTAACGGCACTGCCATCTTTTCCCATGCAGCATAAGGGCCATAGAAAACTTGCTGGGGTATCTATCAGCCATTGAGCTGTAGTGTAGCTTTGTAGTTTTTTTGGTAAATTATGTCCCATTTTTGTGGTTTTGTTTTTGTTGATTGGTAGGGACTCGCAAGACATGAGGAGCCTTGCCGTGGTTCGAGCTTGCGTTACTGTAGCTACTGTAAACAACTAATACCTATATTTGATATTTTTCCCCGCATGTTATCTTTTTTTCCCAAAAATACTGGGGAGCTTAGGGTACAAGTATTCTGTGCAGTGCACCTTCTAAGTGCTGGGCGGCTTGCCCCAACTTTTTTTTTTTTTGTTTGTGGGTGATATAAGCTTCCACATGGTGAAATCTGTACAAGGGCGTTACCCTCTGTACGCTTTATCCTATGAAATTTCATCGGGTATGTTGCATTTTTAGCAGTTTCCCCCATGTTTTAATGTTTTTTTTTTGCTGCTGGGGGAATTTGGTACCTAACTTTGCTCATAATTAAGGGCCCCCTCCCATTTTTCCCCCTGCGCAAAAGGGGCCCCATAGAAGCCGCTGGGGGTACTATCCCCATTGAGCTGTAATGTAGCTTTTAGTTTTTTGGAAAAAAATGTCCCATTTTTGGGTTTTTTTTTTGTGATAGCGTGGGGACCGCAAAAACATGGGGCCTTTGCCGTTGGCTTGCGAGCTTGGTTACGGGTGCTACTGATCAACAATCCTCAAAATTTTGATATTTTTCCCAGCATGTTATTTTTGGCCAAAAAATACTGGGGATTGGGGTAAAAGTATTTGTGCATGCCCCTTTCTAAGTGCTGGGCGGCTTCCCCCAAAAATTTTTTTTTTTTTTTTTTTTTGTTTGGTGATAAAACTGATACCCAGCAGGGTGTATCTGTAAAATGGCTTACCCCTGATCGTTTATCCTATGAATTCTCATCAGGTATTGTTGCTTTTTTAGCGTTTTCCCCGTGTTATAATTTGGTTTTTTGCATCGGGGGAAATTGGTACCTAAGCATTTGCTCATTAATTAACGGCACCTGCCATTTTTTCCCCATGCAGCAAAAGGGGCCATAAACCCTCTGTGGTATCTATCACCCTTGAGTGAATTGTAGTTTTGTATTTTTTTTGGAAATTTTATGTCCCTTTTTTGTGGTTTTGTTTTTTTGATAGCTAGGGCCCCGCAAGAATGGGGCCCTTCCCTTTGGTTGCGAGCTTGCTTACTGAGCTACGATAACTAATACCTCAAATTTATATTTTTCCCGCATTTTTTCTTTTTGCCCAAAAATACGGGGGACTTAGGGTACAAGTATTCGTGCAGTGCCCCTTCAATGCTGGGGGTTTTTGCCCACAACTTTTTTTTTTTTTTGTTTTTGGGGGTGTTTAAAAGCTGATACCCGCGGGTGTATCTGTACAAGGGCTTCCCCTCTGTATCGTTTATCCATATGCAATTCTCATCGGGTATTTTGCATTTTTAGCAGTCTTCCCTGTGTTTAATGTGGTTTTTTGCATGCTGGTGTAAATTTTGGGTACCTAGATTTTTTCTCAATAATTAACGGCACCTGCCATCTTTCCCACAGCATAAAGGGCATAGAACCCTGCTTGTACTATCAGCCTTGAGCGTAAGTGTGCTTTGTAGTTTTTTGGGCAAATTCAGACCTAACCAACCCATAAAAGGATTTAGGGGGTATGTTGAATGGGGGCTGCGCCAAAGTATCGGGGTCTTTTTCAGCCCATATCAGACGCAGACTTTTTCGCTACATTTTTAAATGGCCTCCCCCAATTACGGGTGCATTACATGGGGCCCCCAGAAATTTGTAAGCCCCTGTTTTCAGGGGCGTGGGGAATCGACAAAGCTTAGATTTAAAAGTTTCACTAGGGCATTTCGGCCAATATTCTGGAACGGTTTTTCCATTTTTCAAATTGTATACCTGACCGGGAAAATTTTTTACAAGCACTAAAGCACTGATTTAGCCCTGCTTAAGCGGTTAAAATCGGGCGCATCAGACTAATTTTATGCGCGTGAAATTTGCCTTTAATCCCAAAAATTCATACGTCCCCCTTTTTTACATCAAAACCAAAAAATTTGATCTAAAGAGAAAAACAGCCCCCAAAATCCCAGAATTTTTGTAATATAAATACAATTTATTGATTTAAAATGTATTTGAATTTTAAACCCACACATTTTAAAACCCCTGAGCTTATCAAAGTTTTCAGGTGTTTTAAAAATTATGACACACCCAAAGTAGTGTAATTTTTTTAACCCCCTGTTATTTGTTTTTTCAAAAAATTTTCCCTGCGCCGCACTTTTCGCCCAATTCTGACACATTGCATCAAAACACCCATTTTCACAGACAGTTAAAAAAAAAAAAAAGTGTCCTTAAAGGGGTTTTGCCCAGTGGGTACATATCCCCCACTCCGCAGCACCGGCGGAGAGCGGCCGCGCTTGCCATCACCTCATCATTCTAGGGGATTTTCGAGAAACAGCCGAGGGGGTTGGTTTGGGGCTCCCTCAGAACTCCATACAGAAATGGGAGTCTGCAAAACGGGACCGATCTCCTCTCAAGGGGGATTCGGGGCCCTTTTTCCGAGTTTGGGTGGGGGTTCCGATTTGGGGAAACCCCGCACCTATCAACAAGATGGCATATCCAACATATCCTCATTGTTAGGGTGGCAAAACCCTTTTAACACATATTAACCCCAAAACGATTGCCCTCTATCATTTGAGGGAGGGCAGTGCATGTTCTCTGTTGGAAGTGACGCCATAAGCCGTAGCTGCCTACAGAGGGGTTTGCAGCTCTCAGCGCCGCAACTGCGCTATGAACGGATCTGTGCTTAGTGCAGTCTCTGTGAACGGCAGGGACTGGAGGAAGCCTCTGATCTCCGCCGTTTATCCCAGTGCCCGATGGATTCTGACGAATGTCTGTACCGTGAACCCTGGAAACCTACAGTAGCCCTAGGTCTGTTTGCATAGCAAACGCTGTCAGGGCACACTGGGGCACATTTATCAACAATGTCTAACTATAAGACAGTTTAAAGTTAAACTAGACAGTCTTACAATGCGCCACATTTATCACAGTGTTGATAAATCTGCAAGTTATAACTGACTAGTCTAAGTTTGTACCATCTTTAAGTTGGCTTACTTTTACGCCACTAACTGTGACAAAATTCTGGCGCATTTTGTCTCATTTAAACACAAAAACCCTAGCCACGCCCCCTTTGTTGAATGAGGCAGAGAAGTGTCTAAAAAAAATGTATAAAAACCCCATAGTAAATGTGGTATAAAGCATGTAAGACACGTTTGGGTTCCAGAATTCGGGCATAACTGCCTTAAAAATGTCCCCCAAAGGGTTTCCCTGAAGCACCGTGCCCATACGGGGAAGTAATGTATAGCATACAAAGTTTTCTAAAAACAATACTTTTTTAAAAAAAAAAAAAAAAAAAATTGTTGTTCGTTTAATGGTATTTAAAAAAAAAATTTAAAAAAAAAAGTGGGGGTAAAAAATAAGATAAAAAAAATTTAATAAATTTTTAAAAATTTTTTGTAAAATACATTTACACAAACAAAAAACAATATTTTAAATGAAACCATTTCAATCGAAATAACCCAAAAACAAATGTAACAGGCTATTTAGGAAAAGGGGTTAAAAAAAAATAAAAAAAAAAAAAAAATTTCCAAAAAACCCTTTTAAAGGGCACGTTACAATTTATTTTTTTTTTTTTAAATTTAACACAAGGGGGGCGGGGCTTCCCATTCCGAAAAAGGGAAAGCTGGTTTTTTGAGCCCCCCGGCCCCGAAATCAAGCATCCATTTTTCCCATCAGCTCGTCATAAAGGGAAGCCCTTTCTAAAAAGAATAAGACGGGCTCCATTAACCCCCGGGAAAACCTCTCGGGGGCCATTGAACTTATTTTGGGCCCCGTTACTCCCCCTTGATGGACGGGGGAAAATGGTTTGAAAAGGCCTCTAAAATTTTGGCCGCCGGGCCCCCTCACGCCGGGCATAGAGAAGAACACGGGGGGAACTCACCTTGTATGCCTTTCCCCCGCGATCGGCCCGGGGGCCGGGGGGGAGGCCCACAACCCCCCCGGCACAAGTCCCGATGTCCCCAGCCGTCTGCTCTTCTCAACACGGGTCCCCGGGGTTTTCTCTACAAAAGGCCCCGGGAGGGCCCGTGGCCCAATCCCCCCGCTCCCCCGGGGCATGCCCCCCGATCGTCGCTGCTGGGATCGGGGGAACCGGAGGCCCCTTTGTGCCCCCCGCGGGCCCCCGGGGGAGGGGAAAAAAGGCCCCCGGAGGGCCGGGCCTGCG
>JAODAL010076923.1:0-13455 GCA_025379985.1 Phyllomedusa bahiana | reverse complement strand
TCAGAAGCAATTTAAGTTTTTTGTTTTTCAATCTTTTAATCGTGTCATTATTAACTATTACTACTCCCCTCTCTCCACTCCACCCCCTGATTTATTACTAATTCCCAGCTCTCTATTTTCACTATTTTGCATGCTATATGTGTAGTTACCCTTCCCCCAATACAGCTGCACCCTCCCCATTTAGGTGCAGCCTGTCCCTGGCATAGAGTCTGTAGCAAAAACTGAAGTCAGCCCAGTTCTCCAAAAACCCAAATCCCTCTTTCCTACACAAATTTTGAGCCACTTATTCACTTCTATAATCTCCTGCTGCCTCTCTGGTGTGGCCTGTGGAACAGGTAATATTTCTGAAAAAACTACCTTGGAGGTTTTTGACTTGAGCTTTTGGCCTAAGTCCCTGAAATCTTTTTTAAGGACACTCCACCTACCTCTAACTTTTTTCATTGGTACCAATGTGGATTCTCACTAGCCCCACTCAACTCAAACCCCATGAAAACAACATGCTGTTCGATGATCCTAGTCTTTGTGACAGATTTCCCTGTCTGTTCCTCTACTAATGGAATCCCCAACTACGAGCACCTGCCTAGCCTGCCCTGCGCTCCTATTCCCCACCTTACTGGAGCAGACAGGGGTAATGTCTTGCTGCAGCAGCGCTATTTTTGAACTGACATCCCTCTCATCTGCCTGTCTTGAAAATGTATTGGGGTGTACCAGTTCAGGAGTAGCCTCCCTGACACTTTTCCCTCTAAGCTTCTTTATGACTGTCACCCAGCTAGTGGCCTCATTTTGCCACACCTTAATACTGCCATCCTTCCTAGCATGTACTCGAGCAAGTGCACTGGATCTCAGTGTTGCCACTTGCTCATTTAGATCCAGATCTAAATGTGCAGTGTGCACACATCTCGCACATCTGTATGCCCCCTCGAACTACTGGTCAAGGATTGCACAGCATGTGCACTGGATGGCATTGTCAATCATGAAACTCATGGGGATGTTACAAAAATAGAGAGATACAGATATGAAAAGAAAATTTAGTACAATACTGTCCTTTCTAAACTCCTTAAATCTAAAGTCCAACAATATTAAGTCCCCACACTTAAGCCAAAAATGCACTTTGGACAAAGAAATGCACACGTATGCTCGGCACTGGCTCTTTTACTTAGCCTTAAAACCTTTATCTCCAGATGCTATCTGCAGTGTGCAAACCACCACCCTATGGGGACAATATGCTCTAGTGAGTATTATTTCTATAGCTAAATTGAATTATAGGTGCCTCTATCTTGGGGGTGCTATATAAGCTCTATGAACCAAACAAGAGATATCATTTGAGCACAGTCTTGATTCAAAGATGTAGCTCTACATTGTACTGTCCTGACTGTCTGTGTAAGATGCCCAGTTTACCGCTATATCACGTGGTCTATCAGCTTTCTACTGACAAGGAGAAACAACTGTGAATCCTGGTCTCTACAGATAGGTGTTTCTAGTTTATTAGATAACTTAAGTCATGTTTAAAGACCTTTAAAGGGTTGTACTTTCACTTATAGGGTAACTACCTATAGGTAACATAAGGAAGACATTTTTCTTTATTTTTAATTTGCTTACTTTTTTCCAAAGGAGCATTGTCCTAAAGATTACCTAACAGACCATCTCTGCAAGAACAATCAATACCTTATTTAAGGAGAATAATTTGGCACCAGCAGATCAGAGTTTGGAAGTACACCTTGCAAAATAACCAAGGATTTAAATAGAATTGTCCAGTTTAAGAACTACAGTTTCATATATGTTAATAGAGGGATTTCCTCTATTTAGGGTCTACATCTCTTGTACAGAGTAGAGAGCAGTTACATAGAACATCTCTCACGTTGGAGGTCCTTTCTTACATTACATATCTCACTGTGCAATACTTAGTTTCTCCAGCAGAGGAACTGCAGGGAAATTTAAGATTTAGGGCGACTTGTATGAATGGGGCTACACCAGATACCTGACGTTTTTTCAACCCCCATATAAGCGCAGACCCGTTCGCTACATTTTTAAATGCCCCGCACACCATTATCAGGCGCATTACAGAGCGCCCGCGGCACTTTGTAATGCACCTGATCTCGAGGGGAGGGGGCGTGTGAAAGGCGGGGTGCTCTAGAACCGTAGCTAAGCTACGGCGCATTACAGCAGGAACAGGTAGACCACTTTCAAAGTGGTATACCTGAGCCAGAAATGTAGTACAAGTGCTAGAATGCACCTGACCCACTGTAGAGCAGGTTCATAAATCAGGCTATTATTATGCACATGAAATTTGCCGTTTAAAAACCAAATTTCATACATGCCGCCCTTAGGGCGACAAGTGTGAAGGGAATGCACTATTTGGTGTATTTTGTGCCAAAAAAACTGTCTTAGACCAGTTCTATAGATGTATGAACAGTCGTACGCCATAACCAACCACAGACACAACACTTTTGCATGCGCCAAAGGTATGCTATGCTATGCAAGGCATATCACATACGAGATTTATGAACCCACATACTATAAGTTCATACATACTGTCACATTCTGCACTCCTCTATAGCGATTTAGAACTGATGTGTCGGCACCAAGCTTCATACTTGTTGTCCTTACTCCAGCTTTTCACACTGATTAAGAATTGTTTCCGTGGGGTTCCAGCATGCTGGCACTTTATGACCTTTGTGCCAAGCAAAAATAAAAAAAAACCTGAACAACCCTTTTAAACATTTAATTTTCATGTCCCCAATACATAATTATGACAGTAGTCACAGGCAATACATCAAAAATTCAGTTTAAATTGCAAACTCTGGATAAGCAATTTATATAGCCTGAATAAGCCCTGTAAACAGTATACTGAAGAAATGCCAGGGCATCTGGTGTAACTTAACCTGCTTATCAGTCCTGACTGTAATATATCTAAAAAGTTTGTGTACATAATAAAAATCATTTACTATAAATCATAAAACTGGTTTATGTCATGGTAAAATAGGATTACTCGAAAAATAATACAAACTGGATCATGTTGAGCAACACTGCAATATTAATATGCCACAAAGCCAAGTTCTCTGTGGTTTAGAAGAATGACACAATAAATTATTAGAATTTTAGTTCTTGTAGTCTGGAGAAATGTACAATCACTGTGGATTCTAAAGGGTTTTTTTTTCATAGTAACAAAAGGTTTTCTTTACAATTCATGTATTTTTCCTTACAATATCATTTACTTTATTATTTGTTTTACTACTGGAGAGCAGGCAGAGAAAAGATGTACAGTCAGATTGGTTTTGTACTGTTAGTTTACGAACTGAAGCCCCCAATCAGTGTCATAATGAAAGGGCCATGGTAGTTTGTAATGTATCAATCCATGATCAAATCTTTGTCTATTTATCTCTATCTATCTATCTAAGCGAAGAATCCACAGCACTCCAGGTAGAATGAAAAACGAATCCTTTTTATTCACCCATGTAACTTGCAACGTTTCAATCCCACACTGGGATCTTTTCTAAGCAATGTGATACACGCAAATGAAGGGTATATAAACCCATAATTGTGCAAACAATCAATGATTAACAATCAATATTAGTGATCAATAATAAACTCTTAATAGTGATCCAAACATGTTTTTCTTAAAAAAATATTATAAACAACGTGATACATATTATTTCATTCCATACCTGAATCTAATCCATGATTTTTATAATACATACAAGTCATGAAAAAGTGAAAAATCAAGTAAATTAACTAATTCAAGGGGAAAAACCAAAGTGTGAAAGGATTTTTTGAAAAGCCCACCTCCCCCTAGAAGATAAATAGATCCAAACCAAAACCCGGGGGCTTTCCTTACGGCGAAAAACTCCATGTCAATACGTTAAAAAAAAAACATGTGATTACCCTTTCCTCTGTAACTTTAGAAAAACCCCAAGGCGCATGGGAAAACCCACCCGGTCATACTTAAATAAGGGGTGCCCTGATTAAGATGATAGAGCTATTTTTATTTTTAACTGCGCTTGCGCAGCATCCCCGGGTCTTGTAATCGGAAAATGTAAGTTTTAACAGATTATACGGGGCAAAGTGAATATAAAGCATAAAAAACTAATTGCTTAACCCCCAAATAATGTGGTCAGGCAAAAAAAACTCCCTAAATTAACACAATAGCATCCTAGGAGGCACCAGAATTTAAAGGGGAGTAGTAACCCTAATTAAAGGACATACACCCACCAAAATTCTACCAAAGGAAAATGTTCCTCTCCCGTACGGGAAAAAGAACGATGCTCCTCAGCACCCCTTAAGAATAGTGTTAAAATATGATGTTCGGGAGGGGGCAAAGCCAAAGGGCGCGCTATTTAACCTGTCCACTAGGGCCCGGGGATTAATCCAGGGTATACATCAAATGTCCCAATTTCAAAAATACAGATGTTATATTTAAAGAAGATAAAAGAAATCCTTAAAAGGACTTGAGGAAAGGGGGAAAAATAAAAAAATTAAATTCAGAACATACAAAAAAAATTTTTAAAAAAAGTCCAAGGTGAGGGGTTCTTCCTTTCATTCTAAAAATTTTTTTTCAAAATTTTTTATTTTGATTCCTATATAAAAAAAGAAAAAAAAAAAATTAATTTAGAAATTGTAATCCCTTCTTTTATTCTTATACTTGCAATTTCACATTAAAAAACTTTTGGCGAAAAAATTTATCAAACAAAGGGGGGAAAACCTCATCCCCTACATACCAGGCGTATTTTAAATTCTACATTCAATCTTTGGTTTTAATGAATTTAAAAATGTACCCATTTTTTACATTCCGACGTTTTAATGGGGTTTCCCATCCCCCCCTTCCCCTGTTAGGGTACATGATCTAGGCAAAAAATCTAATCTTCTCATATGCCCTTCTCCGAAAAAAGCTTGGAAAGGCAAATCCAATTTTTCTTCCAATTATCTATGTTGTTAATACGCGTTTGGCTCACATCTGTCTCTCCAATTAAAAAAGTTTACATGGACACCTAATGCATAAATCACTCAACCCGAATGACACGTCAGATAGTATTTAATGTTATGTGATGGTTACCTGTGGATGACAAAAATCTTCCTTTTTAAAAATTCACATTAACACAGGATAAGATGGAAAACATCCTTTTTAGAGATACCCAAAAACGTTGTTTGGACCCATTTTACCTCCTATGTCAGATCTAAAAACGATCCTTTAGGTTCGGAACGTTATAAGAAATAAGTGGTTTTCACAAAATTCTTAAATTTTTCTGTGTTTTTTTAACAAAAAGGCCCCAAAGTTGTTAATAATGACAGAAATCTTATATGTAATCACTATAAGTTTATACAAAAGGAACTGATTCTGTTATTCCGTTGTTTCTGAAAAAAAGTTTCTTTCTGGGAATTGTTTTACCCTTTGATTTATTTTTAATAAAAAACTTTTAGGTAACCTCTGGACAAAAAAATTTTCCACCCTCCCATTAAGGGCCCCAAAACTTTTTTTCTTCTCTATCCACCAATTTTTCTAACCCTGGATTGACGAAAAGGGAGGAATTGATCATCGCCCTTGGGTGACGCTTTCATAAAGCAAAAAATTTTATTCCCGTCTGTCTCTTTTACAAAAAATTTGTACACAATCTTCTCCCAATGTTTCCAAAGTATCTAAGATAATACTACTTGATGAAAAAAGATTGGTGAACTGCAAAACCCGGGGGCAATGTTATTCAAAAAAATATGAAAAAATATGTCCTTCTCATGCCATTCCAAACCAAAAAAATATTATTTTATTAAGCCACCTCCCGTATGAGCCCCGAAAGATGGGGAAAAATAGCGAACAAAATCTTCTTTTCCCAACCCCTATACAGTTTGACGTGGGGCAACGTGGACCCCCTCGCCGCCCCTTTTAAATTTTAAGTAAAAAAAATCCTAAATAAAAAAAAATTGCAGTGAGAACCAAATCCCAAAAACAATAATAAATAATCACGCCCCTTTTCCAGAAAAAAAGTTTTTCTCAGAAAAAATCGTTTTTGAAATTTTTTCCTCTTTATGGTCAAAAGACGTGTATAAAAGGGGACCACATCAAAGGATACCAATAAAGACCCTCTGTTCCTAATTCTCAATTTTTTTTTGGAAGAAATTGGGATTTTTAGATATGGGTTCAATGCAATATTTTGGAAAAAAATTGTATGAATTTTTGGGTGATTTTTCCTCAACACCTGTATTATAATTCTTCCCCCGATTTATAAATCTTTAAAAAGATCCCCCAGGTAGACCCTGTGTCAGGCCCAGGAAGTAACTTTTTAATATATCCATCTTTCTGGATCGTGTATTGTCATCTTTAGTTCATGGGATGTGTTCCTATTTGAGGGACACCACTGATTTTTTAAAGAAAATTGAGAATATAGTGATACCAGAGGGTGCCTTATGGGTATCCTTTGAGGTGGTCTCCTTATACACGTCTATTGACCATGAAAGAGGAAAGAATGCTATACGATTTTTTCTGAGTAAAACTAATTTTTCTGGAAAATGCTGTGATTATTTATTATTGTTATTGGAAGTATCAGCTATCCCAAGAGAGAATTTATTGTTAGGTAATCGCAATAAAAAGAAAAAATCAAACCGGGTCATGTTTGCATCTACATACGATAGACATGCAAACATGATTAAACAAACCATTCTCAAATATTGGAAGATTTTGCGGTCAGATGAAAAGTATGGTCATCTGTTTAGAGATACCCTGGTTTGGGTGTACCGAAAAGGGAGAACCATTGGGCAGCAATTGATATCCTCTGATCTGAAAAAACATGACGATCGCAAAAAAGTCCAGACTGTTTTTAGGAGTGCGAGAACCGGCACCTTTGCATGTCTCAGGTGTCAGAATTGCTCATCCATTATCAAGGGCGATTCTATTTGCCATCCAACCAAGGGACATGCTATTAAAATCAAGGGATTCCATACTTGTGATAGCAGCGGTGTTATTTACATGCTTAAATGTCCTTGTGGATATATATATGTAGGACAAACTATTAGATCAGTAAAGGTCAGACTCAATGAACACCGTTCTGCTATCCGTACATTTAATAAGCAAATAATACCAAAAAGTGACAGTACACTTGCTAAAGACGAGAAAAAAACATATGGTGAAACGTCTGTTGCCAGGCATTTTGCCATAGCTAAACATGGGATATCTGAATTAAAATGGTGCATCCTAGAGAAAGTTATATGTGTAGATCAAACTCAGTTACCTGTAAATTTGTTAAAGCGAGAGGCATATTGGATTGTCTCATTAGAGGCATTGGCCCCAAAAGGGTTAAATGAAAACCTTAAAGGAGTTGTCTCACGACTGGATTTCATCCTACCTTGGTGCTGTCCTAAGAGCTGGAGTTTTGAAATCCTGGGCGGGAGCACTGGCTTCCTGTCGTCCTCTCCCTCCTACCGTCATCTAGTTGACGTCATGCTGCTGCGCTCGCTCCCGATGTTAACAGCATTGGAAGGGAGAACATCTCAGATCACAGAGTTCTCTTTCCCCTGCTGCTGACCATTCAATAGCATCCACCGTGTACACAGCACATATTTCTCTCCCCATACATCCATACATGACAGCACGCAGGGCAGGCCAGGGGTTCCCAGCACAGGGAAATGGGCAGGGGGGAAGCGATTCAAATAATCTCTGATGTGACTAGCTGCCGGGGCTGGGCAGCCTGGTGTATTTGCATGGAGTTATCTCAGTGCTACATCTGTCTGTGTCTGCTTAATTACTATTCACTGACTGTTGACTATTTCCTGCCTGAATCATTCACTTCAGCAGTGAAGCTGGTTAGGTAAACAGGAGAGTGAATGCTAATTAGGCAGACTCAGAGCTGAATGAGACCAGCAGGAAATAGTTAACAGCAGTGAATAATAATTAGGCTGAGACACAGATAAGGCAGCAGGGGAGATGACAGGGGCTGCTAGTATGCCTGCTCTAAATCACTGGGCTGTGCCGCAGGCAGAGCGAGGACAGAGAGAGAAAGGACAGGAGATAGTTAAACTTGTGTGCTCGCTCCCGCCGCGACCTGCTGTGATAAGATGCCGGAGATACAGCCTATCAGGGAGAACAAGCAGGTCGGTGACTATAGAGACCTCAGCAGCCCCTGGAGCCACTAAAAGCAAGTTATCTAGAAATCAGTAGGAGATTTGTTATTGACATATATTGCAAACGTGCTTGTTTTTTGAAGATCTTTAATTTGAATGACAATCTTTGTAGTGAGACAACCCCTTTAATTTACGGGTTTTCTTATGATTCTAGGTATTCATTCTATAGTCTACATTGCATTGTTATTATGTGTATTTACTAATACTTTATTTTCTGCTTTGTATCTAATGTATTGTTGTTGGTTTTAATTGTATATAAGTTAGACCAACCCCAGTGATCGACGTGCTTGAGGAAGGGGGAGTCATCCCGAAACGTCCACGAGTTACTCTGTCCTGCCCGATTGCCGGCGTTACATTGCTCCTGTGCTAGGGAGCAGCGCCATGAAAGGACTCTGAACGGCAGGCTATGCCGCAACAAATATGCTGAGTATATGCTTTACTTTATTTTGGCAACGACTGGGACATACTGTATATCACGGGTTAATGTCTGCTTTTTAATGAAATTATTAAAGTTTACAGTTTTATGCACTGGCTCGATCTGTATTGTTTACAAGTGTTTATGTGGGGAGTGGAGATCCCTGACTGAGAGCAGTGCGGGCTATACTCAGTATTCATAAAGAAAGGCTACTTTTTGATAAAGTGGCTTGGAAGAGTGCTGCATTTTTTTTCTTTTTCTATCTATCTATCTATCTATCTATCTATCTATCTATCTATCTATGTATCTATCTATCATTGAAATTAACTTTTGAAAATAACAACTTCTGAATGCCAACAGATTTAATCTTGATCCAAAGTCTTAATACATGCACACAAGAATAAGTCCTGCCCTTGGTTGAACTTGATGGACATATGTCTTTTTTAACTATACTATTTATATTACTATTTACATTACCACATTACCAGAATAGTGATCAGGAGTGTTTATGCTCCCATTTCCATCTATCTATCTACCTCTATCTACACTCCCCGGCCACTTTATTAGGTACACCTGTCCAACTACTCGTTAACACTTAATTTCTAATCAGCCAATCACATGGCGGCAACTCAGTGCATTTAGGCATGTAGACATGGTCAAGACAATCTCCTGCAGTTCAAACCGAGCATCAGTATGGGGAAGAAAGGTGATTTGAGTGCCTTTGAACGTGGCATGGTTGTTGGTGCCAGAAGGGCTGGTCTGAGTATTTCAGAAACTGCTGATCTCCTGGAATTTTCACGCACAACCATCTCTAGGGTTTACAGAGAATGGTCCAAAAAAGAAAAAACATCCAGTGAGCGGCAGTCCTGTGGGCGGAAATGCTTGTTGATGCCAGAGGTCAATGGAGAATGGGCAGACTGGTTCGAGCTGATAGAAAGGCAACAGTGACTCAAATAGCCACCCGTTACAACCAAGGTAGGCAGAAGAGCATCTCTGAACGCACAGTACGGCGAACTTTGAGGCAGATGGGCTACAGCAGCAGAAGACCACACTGGATGCCACTCCTTTCAGGTAAGAACAGGAAACTGAGGCTCCAATTTGCCCAAGCTCATCGAAATTGGACAGTAGAAGATTGGAAAAAAACGTTGCCTGGTCTGATGAGTTCTCGTTTCTGCTGCGACATTCGGATGGTAGGGTCAGAATTTGGCGTCAACAACATGAAAGCATGGATCCATCCTGCCTTGTATCAACGGTTCAGGCTGGTGGTGGTGGTGTCATGGTGTGGGGAATATTGTCTTGGCACTCTTTGGGCCCCTTGGTACCAATTGAGCATCGTTGCAACACCTTGTGGAATCTATGCCACGAAGAATTGAGGCAGTTCTGAAGGCAAAAGGGGGTCCAACCCGTTACTAGCATGGTGTACCTAATAAAGTGGCCGGTGAGTGTATTTATTATCTTTCTCATATCACATTGAGGCAACAATTTATGTACCTTTTTTATCCCTGTCTTTCAAGACCAACAATAATTTATCTATCTATCTATCTATCTATCTATCTATCTATCTATCTATCTATCTAGCTATCTATCTATCTTATGTCTATATATTTATTTATCTATTTATCTACCTACCTATCTCTATCTACTTATCTATCTTTTTCATATCTCATATCCTCATAGCTTTTTATCTATGCATACCTGATTTGGATACGTTATAGGTGGGAAGGGGTAAAGCGGAGCCCACACGATCAGTGCATGGAACCTGCTGTATATTTCAGTTGGCCCCATGTTGTGTCAGCTCCATGTTCTGTTTGTTATATAGCTGATGTGTCATGAGAAAGTATTCTTTGAATCACATAGATAAGTAGAACAATTAAAACGTTAATTCTCACATAAAATATCAGGAAGGTAAAAACTTTGGTGGTAAGGAGTTAAACATTTTTTACAGAAAATCATCAATTTCACCCACATTATAGTATGTACTAACACCAGTTTTGATGAAAGAATTCACGAAAATTGTAGTAAAAACTTCATTTATTCACAAAGTTTGTCACACACATATAGAATATAAAGTAAAACCTTAGGTCTCCATAGTGGTTGGTATGATATCTCACAGTTCATTCACAGATCCATTAGTCATTTGTTCAGGCAGAGATCTGTGGATAAACTGTGAGATATCATACCAACCAAGATGGAAACCAAAGGTTTTGCTATATACTGTATATACTTGAGTATAAGCAGAGTTTTTCAGCACAAAAAATGTGCTGAAAAATCCGACCTCAGCTTATACTCGAGTAACTGTTGGCGCTCGGGCGCTGCGATACACCAGGTGCCGGCAGGGACACTTATGCCATATGCGACTCCTCAGGGAGTGCATACAGCAGAATCCTGAGTAAGCCGACAGCGTCCGGGCGCTGCTCTGGGAGCGCATACAGGTGAAGAAACCACTGTGGAGCAGTGGACTCCGGATGGCCGCAGACTCGCGGATGTCTGGAGTTTCCGGCACAGACAGCGTGTGTCATCACGCTACCTGCGCGGCGTGATCTCATCAGGCCTGTGCCAGAAGATGGAGCACCAGAGAGTCGGAGCAGCGAGGGAGTGAGGTACGTGCTTGTATTTTTTTTTTTTTAAACCCTGCCTATACCCTGACTATAAGGGATATATACTTGCCTATACCTGCCTATAGGGACCTATACCTGCCTAGTACCTGCCTATGGGGACATATACCTGCCTATTACTTGCCTCTAAGGACATATACCTGCCTATAACAGGCCTATACCTGCCTATAGGGACATATACCCGCCTATAAACTGCCTATACCTGCCTATAGGGACATATACCCGCCTATAAACTGCCTATACCTGCCTATAGGAACATATACCTGCCTATAACCTGCCTATGGGAACATATGTCTGCCTATAACCTGCCTATGGGGGACATATACCTGTCTATAACTGCCTATGGGGGACATTAAACTGCCTATACCTGCCTATGGGGGACATATACCTGCCTCTACATACCAATTGGGGACATACCAGCCTATACCTCTCTATGTCATTTTATTGGTATCCATTTTTATTATTGAAATTCACCAGTAGCCGCTGCATTTTCCACCCTAGGCTTATACTTGAGTCAATAAGTTGTCCTAGTTTATTTTGGCAAGGTAGTACCTGGCTTATATTTGGGTCGGCTTATACTCGAGTATATACGGTATTCTATATGTGTTTGACAAATTTTGTAAATTAAGTTTTTAATGCATTTTTCATGATTTTTTTGCATCATAATTAGTGTCGGTACTAACTATATTCTGGACAAAATTGATGATTTTATGTAGCTTACACTGCCGTGCCTGGGGAAGCCTTAATAATCATCTAAAAAAAGCAGTGGCTGTCTTTATTTGAAAAAAATCTATATAACCTGATCTTGACACAACAATTTTTGTAAACAATTTTTTCATCTATTTTAAGAGCCATAACATGTTATCTATCTATCTATCTATCTATCTATCTATCTATCTATCTATCTATCTATCTATCTATCTATCTATCTACCTTTTATTTATTTTTTTCAAATCAAGTCACCGTTTTTAAATCAAGTTTCAGTCCATTTGTTTTTTGGGGGTGATTATCCAGGCTTCCCAGGCACAGCAATGTAAGCTACATGAAATCATCAATTTAGCCTCGGAATATAGTAAGTACCGACACTAATTGTGAATTCTTGAAAAATCTATGAAAAACTTCAATTATTTACAAAATTTGTCTATCTACCTTGTTCCCTCTCTCACATGTATCTAAGCATTGTGGCTCAGCAGTTAGCAATGTTTGTAGTGCTGGGGGCCTGGGTTCAAATCTACATAGAGCTTGAGTGTTCTGCTCAAGTTTGTTTGAACACGCTAATCAAGATTTTTGGAATTTAGATAGTGAGCCCCACTGGGAGCAATGCTGTATTGTACAGAACTATTGAATATCATATCATCATGTAAATTAATATGAAAATAAGTACCTGTAAAATGTATCTATCAATCATCTATTAAACTCTATACATTTTGAATTCCACTGTTGAGAAACGGGTAGGGGGATGTATATTAAATTTGTTCACTGGTCACAAAGGTAAATGTATAATACTTTTAATGTAATATGTTTTGTGCTCATTTACCAGCAACAAGGCTAAAAATATTTTAAAACAAAATATTTTTGCAATCTTTCAGATGTTTATTTACTGTATTATAATGCCCAAAGACATTGTAGATAAACACAAGTTTTCAGTTTCAGGCAACTACAGTTTGTATATATGCAGTTTCTTAAGCACTGTTACAATGAAAACCAAATATTTTTCGGCTTCATATCCAATCTTTTTGTTCATTTGAAACTGACATGATTCCAATACCTTCGGGAGTATCTATGTATTACAGACGGATAATATTGTTATGGTCTTTTTCTACTATCCACTACAAGCATAGTCTAATGCAGAAGATAATATATCAAAAGGTAATAAATTATACTGTTTAGTTATCAGTCTCAGAGTGTTTATACTCCAACGCATGCAAGCTTATAAAGAATATAATATACTCAATATGTGCCCACATCAGTCCTGTTTAGTCCTGAAGACCACCGGGTTGTAGGGTGATATGCAATATCTATCCTAGCCTTTGTCACTGCTCTTCATGAGTTTGTCAAGGAAAGAAATGCTTATTGTTCTCACCGTACAGAAAAAGTGGAGCAGCTTATTCACACAGGGCGACATGTATGAACAGGGCTGAGCCTTTTTTGGCATGCTTTGAGCCATACAAACTGTCATAGTCCTGTTCTATAGATGTGTGAACAGTTGTATGCCCAAACTTGGAGCAATCTATGCCAGACACAACACCTGAATGCCCCAAAGATGCGGAAATGTGTCACGCCAGAGTTATATAATGCGACAAAATGCACCGGGGGAAGTGT
>JAODAL010076922.1:0-13455 GCA_025379985.1 Phyllomedusa bahiana | reverse complement strand
CCCAGGACAGGATATCAATGTCCATTTCAACTAAAAATTGGTGGTTGAAAAGACTCCTTTTTCGGCACTTTTTAATCTGTGGGTCAGACAGGTTTAAGGGTCATGCTGCGGTTCAGGACAGGGTTTGTCAATGTCCAGTTCAAATAAAATGGTGGTTCAATGACTACTTTCTTCCGGCACTTTTTAATCTGTGGGTCATACAGGTTTTTAGGGTCATGCTGCGTTCCAGGACAGGGATATTCAATGTCCAGTTCAAGTAAAATGATGGTTCAAATAATACTGCCTTCTGGCACTTTTTAATTTGTGGGTGGTGCAGGTTTAAGGGTCATGCTGTGGTACAAGACAGGGATAGTGAATGGTGTGTGACATTTTTTTCTGTGGCTTTTATAGCCTAAGTGTTGTGCCTAAGATGTAGCAGGTATCCATTTGACTGTTGTGGCTGTTAATTCCAGCTTCTCTAGCCCTGTTTGGGTGTAAGAATGAAGGTGTTGTTGCTCTCCCATAGACTTTAATGGTCATCGCTCATAATCGACTGCTCACTATCGAAAAACCTTATCGATGGTGGCCGACTATCGACTATCGCCCGATGTCGATAGCCAACGTAATCGCTCAACACTAACCACGATATCAAGATACAGAAAGTTATCTCAGCTTTGTGTTTTTCATTGGCTTTTGCTGGAAAGTCATTATATCATTGTTCAAGTTTTTGCAATTCTCCTACATTAGGATGGTTCTACATGTTATGTTTTTGCAAAAAAAACTTTCAAAAATGCTGCTAAAAACATATTTTTATTAACTGCAGCAAACAGATGTTAGCTGGAAGTCAAAAGAAAAATATAAAAAACACCAAAGTTTTTTTTCTCTCTGCATTTTCTTCCCACATTTTTGTGTGTTTTTTTAATCATAGTAGTTTTTTTCAAATGCAGCCTGCTTGTGGAACAGTTGTAGCATTTTTTTACAGGCAGTTTGTGATTTATTTTTTCTCCACATACAATTCCATAATTTTTTTCCTGCACCAAAAAAAAACAAAAAAACATGTGCACACATGTGTTGTGGTTTTTGATGTATTTTATTAGTAACACCTTCCCACTTTGCTGCGGTGCATCACATGATATGTGATGAGGGAACATGCATAAAAAACATATGCACTAATGCATACTTTTATGCCAAAAATCCTACAAAAACTGTATTAAAAATTGAAAGTCTTTAGGCATTTATTTTTTTGCCCCAAAAAATATGTAATACATAAGTAGAAAGGGGGTCTTATTCACACATAATAACATTAAGGCCAACTTCATAAAGCCAATTACCAAAGTATGCTTCTGGATTGTAGAGGGAAACCAGAGTACACAGGCCTCCAAGATAATAGTACTACTAATCACCAGGACTGGGACAAGGTATTCTTGTGCACAAGGCAAATAAACATAGCGCTCCCTTCCCCTCCCCTCGAATGGAAAATTCAGCCCACTCCATACCTCCTTGCACCTCTTTCCTGCCCGGGTTGAAGTGGCGTCCTGGCGGTTGCCCACCCGTCACCCAGTCCTGCTGAGCAATAATGCTTCCACACAGTTTGGATTATATGGTCAAGTGATTGTTCTACAAGGTTAGCACAGGTCAGATTTGTTTTTCACTATTTCATACAGGATATAGCACCAACATATTTTTCAGAGATTGTCATGACTCACAACAGTCTCTATCCACATTGTGGCTCACCATCTAATTTCCTTCTGTACACAGGACACCTCTTTAGAGTGTGAAAGGAAACCAAAGTACCCACAGGAGTCCAACACAAACACAACATACACAACCAATGCAAATATTGCCTTTGGAGGACCCCAGCGCTGCAGGGCAACAGAGCTACACAGTGGCCACCATGCTGAGTAGTGATGAGAGTTGTAAGTCACAGGTGGGTTTATAGAAAGTGATGTTATCTGAAATGTATGATGGGGCAGCATTATGGAGAGCTTTGTAGACTAAGACAATAAATGCATATTGACTGTACCTTCAGAGTCTATTTTTAGAACTATCTTCTAAAACTAGAAAATTCTTACAGGTTCTGATGTAAGTTTTTGGAGTACACTATAGCATAAGTGAGCAAAAAAAAAGATAAGATAATAAAACATTAAAACCTCAAACCTAAAGCGGAGGAGGGAAGGAGGTAGTTCTTTGCTGTCATAATATCACATTTATAAATGTAACATCAAAAGCAAGTTCAACAAGTAAAAAAGTATATCAACAGGAAAGAGTAGGAGGTGGTCACCGAGCCGGAGAAACAGATGTTGTTTGTGGTTAAGAGCATAGTGAGTATGCAGCTGCTGCACAATTCTAGCCCATATTTATAATGTAGGTGAAAAATGCACTAATTAGCCATAACATTGAAAGCACCGCCTGGTGGAGTGAAAAACATTGAATATCTTGTAAAAATGGCACCTGTCGAGGTGTGATATATAGCAGGCAGAAAAGCGAAAAGTCATTTCATTAAATTTATGTTGGGAACCAAAAAAATGAGTGGCATAAGAATCTAAGCAACAGGGTCACGGCAACTCCAAAAAAACAGGTCCTGTGGGGTGTCCCCGGTACATGGTGGTTAGTACCGACCAAAAGTGTCCCAAGAAAGGCTAACATGGCTCACTGAGAAGGGAGAAAAGGCTACAAATTGATAACATGATTAAAGGGAACCTATTAAGTGGTTTATACTTCCCTGGGAAATTTGTGGATCCTCTGTGATCACCACGAGCATAGATTTGGATAGAAGCACATCTAAAGGGCCCCCGGTCTTCACCGAAGCCCGCTGCAAGGCCAGATGGACTGCGGGGAACCCCTAGGTCGCTACCCCTGACGTGGCCACTCGTGCTGACAGTCGAAGTACTAGACAGAAGATACCGGGTACAGGTAGAGATGATGGGTCACAGCAGGTGTTTAGGTGTTTTATTTCTTAATTCTTTTACTTTATAAAATGGCAAAGTGTGGTGTTTTGAACTTTTAATACATTTGTATTTTTTATTTTTTCATTTTTTAAATCCTTTTTTATTTTATTTTTACTTGTACTTTTAACCCCCCTAGGGAACTTGACCAATAGTAATATATAGCAGATTATTGTACTGTGTAATAACGGTTCTCATTATGCCCCTAATTAGGCCCCTGACTGCCAGGACAATAAGTTGGTACTCTGCAATCTTTTGTTGGGGAAAAGCGATGGAGGGATGATTAGGGAACAGGATGGTGTGCAGCATTGCTTCTTAATCCCTTACCTGGTGAGGTCATGTTTACCACAGCATCTAAGGGATTAAAAGGCTTAAATTGGAATTATCTCTGATCTGCTGCTAGAATTCTGGTGCCAATTTGGTGACACTTTGGGCACCATTTGTCCAATCACAAACAGAGCTCGCTCTGCATTTCTTTGACCCATAGAACTCTATGAGAAGGTAGCTCAGCCGCTGATTGGCTAAGCAGGACGAGCCCCTCTTCCCCCTAACCAATCACAGTACTAGAATATTTCCCATAGACAGTAATAACTTTTAGGGCGCCCTTCTATAGGGCCCTTCTTTCTCCACTCAAAATAGACGCACTGCATATGATTGGTGGATTCATATCTGCCGCCTGGTCTCAACCAATCAGCTCTTTTCTGCCTTTTTTACTGTATTTTAAACTGTCCCGCCTTTGAATTTGATTGGTCAATAAATCTCCATAGCTTATAATGGGTCACCTATTCTGATTGGCTGGTTTTTGCCGACCAATGAGAAGAGCTTAAAGAATTTGAATTGCTGTATTTCCCGGCAATTCTCTATATCCCAATTCCTGATGTAGCGCCGGTCACGGCGACAAACGCGTTGTTAGGGATTTGATTGATTTATGTTTTTAGAAGGTTTCAGCTCTTTTTTAGATAATATTTTACACCTAATAAAAATGATTTTTTTAATCATACTCCATGCCGCTCGGCGCTGAGAGCCGAGATTTCATTGCCCGATCTCTCCATTGATTACAATGGGACAAGTAGCTTGCGCTCTGATTGGCCGAGATAGCCGCCTGGTCTCAACCAATCAGCTCTTTTCTGCCTTTTTACTGTATTTTGAACTGTCCCGTCTTTGATTTTGATTGGTCAATACTTCTCCATAGGTTTTAATGGGTCATTGTCGCTCCTATTCTGATTGGCTGGTTTCTGCCGACCAATGAGAATAGCTTACAGAATTTGAATTACCGTATTTCCCGGCTATTTCCAAGATCCTAATTCCTGATGTAGCGCCTTTCTTGATTTTTGGAAAGTGATTTTATTTATGTATTTTTGTAGTAGGTTTGAGCTCTTTTTCAGATAATGTTTTACACCTAATAAAGGTGAATTTTATTCATACTCCATGCTGCACGGACACCTTTAATGATTTTTCGCTGTTTTCCAGCCTGTCTCGAATCGGAATACATGTTAGGCGCAGTCCCGCACTGCGCCCCACACACTGGCGAGGCGCAGTGAAGTTTTCCCCGCATGTATGAGCGCACCTCCATGGACGGCGAATATTAGGCGCAGTCCCGCACTGAGCCCCACACTCTGTCGAGGCGCGGCGGACATTACACGGCATGTATGAGCACACTACATCGGGCGGCGAATCTTAGGCGCAGTCCCGCACTGCGCCTAAGTCCCACACTGCGCCACACACACTGGCGAGGCGTGGCAGACTTTACACCGCATGTATGAGCGCACCTCGGCACCGATATACATGAGGTGCAGTTGTATGAGGCCTTCTTTTATTCGGGACAAGTTTTGCTTTTTGGGGGAATAGTTTAAGTTCATTTATAAATTATTGCGAATATTTTTTTAAACCATTCAAATTTCACACTAAACAACATGTTAGATCAATTCTACAGGTTATTACGGTTGTGTAGATACCTGTTATGTGTAGGTTTTTTTTGTGTCTGTGTAATGTATTCACAATTATTTTTTATTCAATATTTATTTTTATTCTATTTTTTATTTTATTTTTTTCTACACTTTTTTACGCTTTTTACTTTTTTGTTAAATCACATGAAGGGATAACAGTTTTATTTATTTATGTTTTTACACTTAGTAATATATTAGCATATTCAAATATGCTAATACATTATAATCTGTGTGTGCCCTGATCGCTGGCTTCTTACACAGACAGCCCAGGGCACTCTATGCAGCCATTCCCGGGCTTTGTCGGGTCACCGGAGTCCTGATCACCCAACAGAGCAGGGGAAAGCCCTTTGATTATGCTGCGGTCACGAACCACGGCACTCAAAGAGTTAAGCGCTGACCTGCACCAACTAACATCAAAATTCAACGGGTGGTCGTTAAGGGGTTAAAGGATTGAAATAAATCTTTTCTATATTTTAATCTGTGGCGCTGGTTTGCTGCCATTTTGGTGTTCCCATGTACTTTACATTGTATTTTTTATAATTTTTTACCTTTTTTAACCTTTTTTTTTCCACTTATACATTTTGTCCCTCTAGCGTACTTGACCACTAGAGAGTGTGATCGTTTGTACATCCTTCTGCATTATGTATGAGCAGTAAGATGGCAGCCATGAAAGCCTTAATTAGGCTTCTTGCTGCTATAGCAACCACTTGGCACCCCGTGATATCGTCGTTGGGTAGGTGAACGGGGGGTAAGACTGGTGCGCGGCACCGTTCCTCATCCATTTAGATGATGACGATTGCCACAGCGTCTAAATGGTTAAACAGCAGAGATCGGAGCCAGCTCCAATCTCTGCTGTTAGGAGCCGTTGTCAGCTGTATCCAGCAGCCAGTACACACACTGTATGGAGTGGGCTAAGTGAGTGAACCAGTTGCATACTACCTCAGAGCTGCCATAACACACTAAAACATCATGGTGGGCCAAGGGCTTACATAAATAAATCTGAATTCTGAGTTCACTTGTGAGTGATGAAAATCTTAGTTCACATAAAACAGGGCAAGAATGTCAGTGTAAGGTTCATGGGCTTTGTTAGTCTACACAACCTAAAATCTTCACTGTTCTGGTGTGGTCGAAATTAAAATCTTCACCATTTTTATATACATTCACCCAGTTGGAGTGAAACACTGTAAATGCTTGAGTCCATATAAGGTCACTTTTCCGTTTTTGTGAATATCGTTCTCAGTCCCCTGGTGGAGCTTCTTGATCAGGTTTTTCTCATATATTAGTGGATGATAGGCACCATAGGTACAAGCTCTGTCATATATAGTTTTGAAGTAATAACACCGATCCGTTTGACGTGAAGATGGCAGAAATTCATACACATTGACTTCATCACAAATATTCATCATCAACAAGATTCCTGTGTGGAGAGATAAAGAATATTTATTGTAGTGTGGTTCCAAACGTCATCTCATGTATTTAAATTGGACTTTTGTTGCCAATTAGAAAACAGTTTAGAGTGTTCACCTAAAATACAGTCCATTTAGGTCAACACAATGAAGTAAACCTTAAGGATCATTTACTGCTCTAACGGATCCAAACTGGATGGCTGGAAACGTGCGGGTATGGTGGATCCTCTGGGCCCACCGCGGTTGCTGATGGTAAACAGAGTGGGTGCCAGTGCAGATCCCGGGTAGGGGTGCTGGAGCGTAGACAGGGCATGCAGATGTAGCGTAAACGTGTAAAGTCAGGGTGCTGGGAGAAAGATGGCACAGTCAGGATGTAGCAGACTACTGTATAGCAACAGGTAAGCAGGTATGTGGCAACTGGTGTAGCAGCAGATGTACAGCAGGTAGCGATAAACGTACAGGAACCATATGACAAACTCAGCAGCCAAGGGGGTCAAGCTCTTGTGCTGGATACAACAACGAACTGACACTGAGTACAGGGAGGAAGTTCCTTATATAGCCAGAGGTCAGGGGTCACTTGGCCGGAACAGGAACACCGTGTCTTTAAATATGGTACAGTGCCGCGCGCGTGCCCCTAGAGGGAGCACGTGTGCACATAGGACGCCAGGGAGCTGGAGGAAGCACAGGTGAGAGACCAGAGCCAGGGACACCAGAGGATGTCGCAGCAGCGGCCGGGACACGAGCGACACGCTGAGGGTCCATAGCAGGGACAGCGGTGTGAACCGTGACAACTGCACAAGGGCACATAGCCTGTATTGCGATGCATGATGGCAGTACAGTGCCCTAGAATGATGACATACAGTGGTGTTTGAAAGTTTGTGAATCCTTTAGAATTTTTGCGATTTCTACATAAATTTGACATAAGACTACCTCAGATTTTCACACATAATTCCTAAAAGTAGATGAGATGCCATTCAGGTGTAAGTGGGTGACTTGTTGTAAATAAAGAACAGGGATCTATCAAAGTCTGATCTTCAAAAGACATGGTTTTGGAAGTGTATCACAGCATGCGCAAAGGAGAGTTATGAGGACATAAGAAGAAGAGCTGTTGTTGCTCATCAGGCTGAAAAATGTAACAAAACCATCTCTAAAGAGTTTAGACTTCGCCAATCCACAGTCAGACAGGCTATATATAAATGGAGGAAATTCAAAACCAATATTACCCTGCCCAGTAGTGGTGACCAATAAAGATCACGTTAAGAGCAAGGCATATAATAGTTCACAATGTCACAACAGGACCCAGGGCAACCTTTTAGCCTCTCACGGTCTATCGCACACTAGCTGATGTTAAAGTGTATGCTTCCACCATCAGGAGGACGTTAAACAACACTTGTTTGCATGGCAGGATTGCAAGAAAAAAAAAACACGTAACTTAAAAAAATCTCGCTGCTCATTAGCATTTTGTTAAAGATAACCTGGACAAGCTAGAAGGCTATTGAAGCAATGTTTTGTGGCCAGATGTGACCAAAATAATATTTTTGGTTAAAATGAGAAGGCTTATATTTGGAGAATAGAAAATAGTACATTGCAGCATAAAAACCTCATACCATCTGTGAAACAAAGTTGTGGTAGCACTGTGGTTTTGGCCTGTTATGCTGCATCTGGGCAAGGATAGTTTAACATCGTTGTTAGAACAATGAATTCTGAATTTTTCTAGCAAATTATAAAGAGAAATCTCAGGATGTCTGTCCGGAAGCTGAACCTCAGGAAAATGCAATCGTGGAGCAAGAGCACAACCCTAGGCACACATGTCGATCTATAAAAGAATGGTTGAAGAAGAATAAAGTTAAGGAGCTAGAATGGCCAAGTCAAGATCCTGACCTTGATTGTACTGAATTGAGTTCAGGGGAGGAAGCCCACAAACATAAAGTTAAAGTTGTTTTGTACAGAGTAATGGGCCAAAATTCATCCAAGCCAACCTGTGGAACTAATCTAACAATTGCCAGAAATGTTCAATTGCAGTTATTACTACACAAAGGGTTGATACAAGATACTTATGTATACCTGCCTATAACTGCCTATACCTGTCTATGGAGGGACATATACCTGCCTATAACTATATATACCTGCCTATGGGGGAACATATACCTGCCTATAACTGCCTATGGGGGACATATACCTACCTATGGGGGGATATTAAACTGCCTATATTTGCCTATGGGGTTATTAAACTGGATATGGGGGACATTAAACTGCCTATGGGGGACATTAAACTGCCTATACCTGCCTATGTAATGTTATTGGAATCCATTTTTATTTTTGAAATTTACCAGTAGTCGCTGAATTTTCCACCCTAGGCTTATACTCGAGTCAATAAGTTCTCCCAGTTTTTTGTGGCAAAAGTAGGTGCCTCAGCTTATATTCAGGTCGGCTTATACTTGAATATATATGGTATATTATATAATTTTATGTTTTCTTTATTATATAAATAATAAAGTAAATACATTTAATGGATTATAAAGTGGACAACCCCTTTAAGGCTGCATTGACACATCTAGTTTTTGATGCAGCTTCTAGAGATAAACAAAGGAGTGGCTACAACAGGAAGGAAATGATAAATAAAAAACTTGGACATCTCTTATTCATCTGAGTATTTGACTCTGAAAGTCGTATTTGTGAATTTGCCTTCTAAAAGAATATAATTATACACACAATGCTATCTAAATACTCACCAATTGACCCTGATGATGGAGGATTTGGTTGGATTGATTCTGGTGAGTTTTCCTGAATTATGTTCCACAGCTGCCAAAGAGTTTGTGGTTTCAGGATATAAAACAGCTGCTCAGGATTCGCCTTTCGATATTTCCTATATGGTTCAAAGAATTTGTATTCTGGATTCTTAAGCCACTAATACAAGAAATATGAGACAATACAGATAATATATGAAATGGATATAATATATGCTAGATCAAAGCTCAATGACTATATTTATAGATGTGGATGCACATGTGTCTGACCGCTGCCTCTCTGCACTGCAACAGTTCGGAAATAGAAGTGGCTTTTCCGGTCAATAATTAACCTTCACTGTTGTAGTTTATTAAGCAAATAAGGTGCCTATGTAGTGATAAGGCCTCCTGAAAGTGAAATTCGTCGGCTTAAATAACTTTTTTTGCAGTCGTGGAATTTTTCATTTTTTTTTTTCTGCTCACTAATTTATAAGAATACCATGACATTGATCACAGGAGATCTGGCTGGCTTTTAGGTTTCATGAACACACAAGTCAGAAGCCAGATATACTGCACGTTGTCCAAAACAGAAAGTCTGTTGCATGAGGTGCACTTGTCTTGGCAGATGGGTTCATACAATTTCATCAAATCTAAAATCTAATACATATAGCACTAATGCAATTAATCATTATGTAAATGAGCAATGTTTGCACATATTTTGACACCCATAGGGTCTTGTAAGTGCTTTGTTCCCAAGCAGTATGAAGTCACCAACCAAGCAGACTGCAGAGGTAGGTCAGAATTTGTATTTCAGGCTTGTTATATAATTTTCTCTGCCTGGAACTGCTAACCCCTCTACCATGGTCATGATGCATCACTGGGCAAAAACAGCTATATTCTACCCAAATACAAAGGTTGGTGGTTATTATATCTCTACTTGGCATCTTTGCTGCTTTTAAACTCATTGCTCATGATCAGGGGTGCCAATAGGACAGTACGGGCAGTACTCCTGTCCGGGGCCCTAATCAAAAAGGGGCCTACTGATATGTTAAAAAATAGGAACTAGCAATGGCTGCGGGCCCCATTTGATTTGGCTGTATGGGGCCCTGAAACAGTTAAAAGAAGATTGATGGCAGCCCCGCTCATGATACAGAGCTGAACTTGTTATTTGACACATTTTTGATAACCAAGATAACTAAATGTATAATTTTTCTATGAAAAACCACATAAAACATGTCATATTCTATTTCAATGAAATCATAAACACACTGACCAACACAATTCACCAAAATCACATAGCAGTGCTACATGTGTTTAAGCATCTTCCAAACAGTCAACTGAGCCTTATACAACTCTCCACCAGTGTTAATATAAGGCTTTTTCTATACTGTCTCTGTATACCTAAATCTACCTGATATCACCATAACTGATCTCAATCCCCTTATATTGATAAACTTTACAGTTGCAAGAAAAGTAAGTCAGCCCTTCGGAATTACCTGGATTTCTGTATTAATTACTAGTATAATAAGCTCTGATTGTTATCTACGTCACAAATATAGACATATATCATCTAATTATAGTATTAAGACACAAACTGTTGCACAGTCTATGTCATTTTATGACCATATCGAGTAAACGTGCACAGTACAGGGAGAAAGAGTAAATAAACATGTGGGTTTGTGTTTTCGCCAAGCGCTAATTGGTAAAAACTGTTTCAATGAAGGAAATGAAATGTGTGGATTTTACAGGAGCTTTCCCCTTTCAATAAGGGCACACAAAGTCTGGTTACTGGCAAATCTGCTCTCCTCAAGAGAGCATTACTAAAGACATGGGTGTATGTTAAGCCACACTTAGGCCCCATTCACACGGCTTATTCACGGCGGATTTGCGAGCCGGATTGCGCTCGCAAATCCGGAGTGAATAAGGGGCGGAGCGGGATCGCGGCGGAGGGAGCAGCCCGCCGGCCCCATAGACAATGCATTATCTACGGCGCGTCCGCGCCATAAATAATGTGCATGTCACTTTCTCCCCCCGCGGCGGATTTGCCGAACGGGGAGGAGCGACGGAATCCACTGCTCTCTATGAGAGCAGTGGATTACCGTAATGACTGCGACGGATTGGCGCCGTACTGCAGCGCAAATCCGGCGCGGAGTACGGCACCAATCCGCGGACAGATAAGCCTTAGAGGGAACCTGTCACATAGGTTATGCCCCCTTGCTGAGGACAGCACAAGATAGTGTCAGACATGCTGTTTCCAGCGCTGTGTCCCTTATTCTGTAAGATGCTGTAGTTTTAATGCTCAAATCTTATTCATGAGCAGGTGTTAGCCCCACCCACCAAAGGCTAGCCCCACCCACTGACCGTTATTCATATGTTTCCACCTATTCAAAGTAACAGGTTTATCAGTTAGGTGGGCGGGGCTAGCCTCAGGTGAGCGGGGTATGAAAAAAATGACTCTTTGTTTGACTTTTGTGGCTGAAAACTGCAGATTTGAGCAGTAAATACTCGAAAACTGCTGCATCTTACAGAATAAGGGACACAGCGTTGGAAACAGCAGGTCTGACACTAGCTTGTGCTGTCCTCAGCAAGGGGGCAAAAATGATGACAGGTTCTCTTTAGACAAATTGTCTACACTTGAAGAAATTTTAAGATGGTTGCTACTCTCCCAGGAAGTAAGCGTCCTGAAAAGGATATACCAAGAGGTGTGACTATCCCAAAAAATGTGAAAAAAAGGAAATAGCAAAAGAACTACAGAAGACTCTACAAATTGAAAAAACTTATGTTCATGTGTCCACTATTAGAAAAATACTAAAGAAGTATGATGTTAATGAAATGTAACCACAGAGGAAGCCAATGTGGTCTGATTGTAGTTTGACCGAGACCACCTAGATGTTCCACAATAATTCTGGTAAAAGTGTTTATGAATAGATAAGATAAAAGTGGATCTTTTTGCACAATGCTAAACACTATGCGGGAAATATATGAATCTGGCACCAACTCGACAGTTCTATCTCTGTTTTTAATAGTGTATGAGCCGACAGTATGTATGAAAGTGTCTCACAGCACTTTATAAATGTATCCCGTTCTATGCCAAAAATAATCTCAGCAATGCCACTTTGAAACTGATATGGATTTTCACGATAGTTTTGCACCAAACGTTGGGGCATTTTTGGCACATTGTATGACTCTGGCGCGACACGCTCCCGCATCTTTGGCGCTTTCAAAAGTGTCGTGTCTGGCGCAGATTGGGTCAAGTTTTGGTGTACAACAGTTCATACATCTATAGAACAGGGCAAAGAGAGTTTTTGATTGCCTTAAAGCACAGCAAAAAAATGGCACAGCCCCATTCATACATATCGCCCTATGAGTGGAGAAAGAAGAAAACTGCAGACCAACACCAAAACCTCATCACAACTGTGATGTGTAGTGGAGAGTTGTGAAGGATCATAGATCCCAGCTGCTTTGCTGCCTCAGGGCCATGATTCCTCAGGATCAATGAATTCAAAAGTCTATTGAAACATTTTTAAAGAGAATATAAGGACAGTAGTTCATGACCACAGGTAATGCAATAAGTAACTCAGTGCTTACAAGTAAATCAAAGAATGAATGCAAAAAAAATTGTGCTTTAACATGGCTTTGCCAAAGTCCTGATCTTAAAGGGTTTTTGCCACGATCTAATGTTGATGTGGGTATTTAATCACTTTTCTAAATATATGTAATTAAAAATTGTGTAGCCAGTGAGTGCTGCAGCGTTGCTTAGATGCCCTTAGTTTCCTGACTTTTTACATTAGCAATGACCCGGAGCTGATCTGGCCCTGTTTGCGTTGTTTGCACTTCTTATCTGATGGCAGGGCACATGAATGAGCTTTGAAGGGAGGGGGAGAACAAAGCAGTTCTTCTGGGCATGTGCACTACCTCTGCTCTGTGACAGAACCTGTGTCTGCTGTATAGAGAATCTGCTGGTTGTAATGTAATTATTTGAGTAAACATGCAAACTCTCCGTGCTCAGCCCTCCTCCCTCCCCTTTTGCAGCAGTTCGTGAATGCTGCCTGCTTGGATCTTACCTTCTCTCCTGAGCAGATAAGAGGGAGAAAACAAAACCTGTAGAGCTTGTGCACAATACAGTTATCCTCTCTGGTTTAGCCAAATGAATGTTTGCTCAACTACAGAGACTGAATATCAGCCTCACGAGTGTGCATGGGAGGTGGTGCGATGACATCACAGAGGAGGTACCTGTTTTTATAAACACAAAAACACAACGCCCCTTTTTTCAAGGTTCAAGAGGACAGTTCAGCCTGTTAAGTGAGGAAATCACTTCTTGGCAAAACCCCTTTAAAGAGATGTTGTGACCCGAAGAGGATTGTATTTTGCAAAAGTTACTATATATTGGGGAAAAATTCATCCAAATCTTTATTTTTAGGTTTAAAATTTTTTTTTTAAATAAGGGAATGTT
>JAODAL010076921.1:0-13456 GCA_025379985.1 Phyllomedusa bahiana | reverse complement strand
CAGAATGGTTGCTAGGGCTACAATTATGCATATTTGCCATCCCTCCCGGATTGGCAGAGAGGGTCTAGCAAATGGGGGTCTCCACCCCTCCCCCACACCTCCCCGGAAGGTTCGGCGACACCTCTCTCAGCCGAAAGGCTGAGGAGGTTCTTCAATGGAAGCAGCACACTGCTCCTGCGCAACTGCAGGGCGGGGGGCAGTGGCCTCTGCTAACTATAAAAGCGCTGCCCAAGAAGAGGTTCTGATCCCTGCCAGGTTGTTAAGTACTTACTGGTCCCCGCTCCTGCTCCCAGCTCCCCGACCCCGCTGTGTCTTCAGCTCCTGCCTATGTTTCTTCTTCCTCCTGTGGCAGGAGACAGGCTGCAGTAGTTGTCCCCTGCAGCCTGTCTCCTGCCACAGGAGGAAGGAGTGAGGCAGGAGACTGAAACAGGCTACAGGAGTTGTCTCCTGTAGCTTACCTCCTGGGGCTTGTCTCCTGCCCCCTGCGGCCTGTCTTTTGCCCCCTCCAAGCACAGGCTGCGAGGGGCAGAAGATAAGCCACAAGAGGTAGGAGTTTCCCACTTGTCTCCTGCCCCCTGCGATTTGTCTTTGATGGTTCCAGGAGACAGGCCACAAGGGACAGAAGTTGCCCTTTGCTCCCTGTCTCCTGCCTCCTGCAGTCTGTCTCCAGTGCTGCAGAAGGTAGGGGACAGGCTAAAGGAGGCAAGAGTGTTTCCTTGCCTTCTGCCCCCTGTGGTCTGTCTCTGGCAGTTGCAGGGGGTCAAGATACAAGCTACAGGGGACAGGCTCTGGCGATTTCCTATGGCAGTAGCCTATCCAGCATCTAGAAAAGCTGGGTGACACTACATCCCTCAAAGTTGGCACCCAGTTTTCCTGTCATGGAAAGCTGGGTGTTACCTGTGGGCGATGGATGTCACCCAGCTTTCCTGGATGCTAAATAGGCCATCCAACCTATTTGTATGTGCATGTGTGTAATGTTCAACAAGTGTTATGTATGTAACCCTCCTGAATGTACAGCACCCTGGAATCAATGGCGCTCTAAAATAAATAGTAATAATAATAATAATAATTTACAGGTTCCTATTTGGACTACTTCAGATTTGGTGGACTATGCCCAATCAACCTTGGATCTATTTTTTTTCTAATTAAATGATTAAAGAGGGTTGTTGTCATGGTATGTATTTAAATAAAAGTCTTTTTGTGCAATTTGTCTCTGTTTGTTTTTTTTCTATTTAATTCCATTGATAATAATGGAGACTCTTTGTGTCAGCCAGCAGTGGTTTTTGTAGCACAAGGCTGACACTAACCCTGTGTAACTCTTACCCCACTAACCAATGCACCAGGGGTACTGGGAAGAACTGGGGAGCTATCAGAAGTGGACCCTCTAATGTGATGTTCTGCTTCTGGAGCACCTTCAGGCTGTTATTTTTAGAAAAGGAAGGGACCAGTATTGATGGACCTTCACATTCTGATAGTATCAGGTTGCAGCTGTAGGTTTTACCTTGGCTGATTATGGAAAATGGGGGGGAACCCCACATAATTTTTTTTCCTAAAATGTATTTCTTTAATGAGAATCTAAACATGGGCATCCATTGTAATCATTACAGTACTTCACCATTTTTGGATTGTCAATAAATAAGTCATTTTAAAAAAAAATTAAAGATACGGGTTACCCCCCATTTTTCATAACCAGCCAAGGTGAAGCTGACAGCTACAGCCTGATGCTATCAGAATGGGAAGGTCCATCGATACTGGTCACTTCCCATTCTAGAAATGCCATGTTGCAGATACTGGTCCCTTCCCATTCTAAAAATACCTCCCCCAGAAGCAGGCCATCACATTAGATTGTCCGCTTCTGATGGTATCCTAGCTCTTCTCAGTAGCCCTGGTGCATTGGGTACTGGGGTAGTAGTGACATGGGGTTAGTGTCCGCCTTGAGGTGACAAAAACCCCAGCTGGCTGACACCAAGCCCGAGCGATCGTAATGGAGAGAGGTGTGTCAAACACCTCCATTACTGCACTGGCATTAAACGGAGAAAAAAATAGAAAAAAATTGCACAAAAAACCTCTTATTTAAATAAACACTCCCTGACATTAGCCCTCTTTCACCATTTTATTAAAGTAATCAATCCAATGCTGGTCCAACATCATCCAATGAATCTGACATAGTCCAAAGGGGAACCTGAATAAAAATAAAATCATTAAAAAAAAAATATGACAGTACTAACGTCCATCCCCTGCACCCCCTGAAGATCATGACTGGGTTGATCTTCTGGGGGTACAGGGTACAGAGTTCAAACTGCACAATATGATTCTGGGGGGTATAGACCACTGCTGCTGCACAATTTCCGGGGGGATGGTCATCTGACCCCCCCAGGGAGATTGTAAGCTGTGCTCCTCTCTCCCACCCCTTCCCCAACATTGTGCTATGCATCCAAGTGCCAACACAAAATACAACCCCCATCTATCACCACCCATCATCTCTACCTATCCACTCATAACCTCTTCACCTATTACCCCATAATCCCCTCACCTCCACCTATTACTCAACCTATCACCCCATAACCTTTCCACCTGCACCTGTCACCCCATAACCTCCCCACCTGTCACCCCATGTGGAGTTTGTACAGAGGTGGCCACAGGTAGGGAAGTGCTGAAAAAATAGAATTCTAAGATGTTTGTGTGGTAAATTTTGCAGGAACGAGTCATGACCAGGAGAAGTCATCATGACGATCTGGACAGGATGGAGAAGTAAAGGGAAAGAGAAAAATTCCAGTCATAGTAGATGTATCCAGTGAGTTCCTAGATGTAACTGCACTGTAGTTACTTAATCGTCTGAAGAACCTGTGTACACTGGTAACTACCACTATATGGTCACTGTATTTTGGTAATATACAGTCTGCAGGGAGCCTGTGTACACTGGTAGCTACCACTATATAATCACTGTATGGTGGAAATATTGCTAGTAGTGTTTAAGTTCAGGTACAGTTTAGCAATATATCCCAGCTCTCCTGGAGAGTGAATAGGCTATACATTGTCCAAGAAAGCTGGGTGATGCCAAAACCCTAAATTAGATTTCTTCAAGAGCTGTTATGACCTTTTTTAAGGGGGTATGGCTTTGACACAAAGAGAGCGTGGTCATTCCAATCTACCTGATGACCACTTTCAAAAGTTGGCAAGAATGCAATTATGTGAGTTGCTGAGTCACTTGCACAAGGGGTTAATGTCCTTGCAGATTATGGAAGGGAAGCGTAGAGTGCCAGCAGAACGCAGTGATGGCTAGCAGCCATCAGAGTAAAGCGGGCAGGGAGCATAAGCACATGTGACGGCAAGCCTGTCATGCTCAGAAATTTAAGCAGCAGTGATGTGAGGGTTCAGTGGACCTCTGGTCCAGGCTTAGCATGTGGCTTGACATGTAAATAGTTGAAGTAGAAAAGAAAATGGAAGCCCGGGGTGGAGACCCCACTCACAGACAGCGATCAGTGGTCAGATTAGGACACCGGATGAAGAGGCAGAGAGAGAAGAAGGGCAAGTGAGGACCCCCGATACATACGGGACCTTGGAGTGAGTAGGTTTGAAAGTCAGCTCTAGGTAATGAAATAGAGGTCTGTAGAGAGGTTCATTGGGCTAAGTCGCACTCCCAAAGATCATGTGACACAGTGAGGTGGACTGAGACTGAGTCCTTCATGTGTGTGAAGAAGAATTGTACTGCTGCCTGGTGTCATGGCTAAAAGGATTGTAACGTGTACAAGTTTCCAGTTAGTAAAAGCCTGATCTACCCCTGAAGAAGTTGTGTTGTCTGGATACTGAGTGCCGGTGCACTACACATCCAACACTATACAGTATCTCTCCCCTGTGTTATCTGTTCTTAGACCACAACAGCTGCTATTAAAAAGCATTGAAAAAAGTCGAGAAAACTTTCTGTCTTGTGATATCATGGTGGGTTATTTGTCAAGTTTATCTTTCCTACAACTGTAGCTATATTTCTTTGTGGACATGTGGGTGAACTATGTCCTATAATTTTTCTTTATATCTGTTTGCACAACTTTTCAAGAACTTCTTTAACTCCTAACCGACCATACGTCATGGTCGGAAAGGTGTTCCCGCAAATTGACGTATTGGCACGTCATGAGAATCGTACAAGCTCACAAGCGCAGCTTGCACAATCGCAGCATGGGAGTAGCTGTATATTACAGTGAGCTCTGGCCACGGGTGATTGACCCCTTAGCTTCCGCGATCAATTGCGATTGCAGCAGCTAAGTGAAGGACAGAGGGAGGCAGCTCCCATTGTCCCAATCGGCACTAATTGTGGCTGCAGATGGCTTCCCTAGCAGCCCAATAGTCTAACAAAGACTTCCAGGGCTGCCCATGATGTCACGTTGGCATGGCCGGGCATAGTGATTGACAGTTGCCATGGAAATCAGTACGCAGCATCAATGTTGTGTACTGCTCTCCATTATAACAGTGATCTGAAGATCACTGTTACATGTCACCTAAGGGGACAAGTTAAGAAAAAAAAAGTGAAAGTGCAAAAATAGTAAAAAAAGTAAACCACAAACACAAAAAATAAAATAAAAACATGTACACTGCCTTTTTTCCCTTTACAAATGCCAATCGCCTCAAAAGAGATCAAATAAATAAAATATGCATATTTGGTATCACCGCATGCATAAAGACCTAACTTATAAATCTGCAACATTTAACCCGCCCAGCAAACGTCATAAAAACACAAGAAAAAAGTCACAGAATTGAGTTTTTCATTCATCCCTCAGCACATCAAATGGAATAAAAAGGGATCAAAACAATACCAATAAAACGTCAGTTCTTCCACCAAAAAAAGCCTTAACACAGCTCTGTATATGGAAAAATAAAAAAAGTCAGAAGACAGCGATGCATAAATATTGTTTTACATAATAAAAACACTTTTATAGCACTTCAAGATAAAAAAAACTATATAATTTGTGTATCGCTAAAAAAAACACTACTAGGATTGGAGTATTTTCTTTACCCTGCGTTCCAAAAAATTAATTTAAAAGCAATCAAAAAGCCTTGTCACCCCAAAAAATGATACTAATAAAAACATCAAATCATCCCGCAAAAAACAAACAAACCTGTACACGTCTCCGTACACAGAAAATTTAAAAAGTTATGGCGATGCAAAAATCTGTTTTCCTTTTTGAATAAAAGTGTTTTTATTGTGTAAAAGCAGTAAAACAAATTGGATATCACTGTAATCATATCAACCTGCTGAGTACAGCTAGCATGTCATTTGTACCGCAGTGACCACTGTAAAAATAAAAAACACTACCAGGATTGCTATGTTTTGTTCAAAAGACCTCACAAAATCCTTGATAAAAAGCAATAAAACCATCAACTTACCCCACAAAAAAACAACCCCTTTATCAGCTCCATATACAGAAAAATACAAAAGTTATGGCTGTCAGACAACATTAAAACCCTATTTTTTTATAAACTATTGTGTAAAAGTAATAAATCCTGTCATTTATACCGCACGGCGAATGCTGTAAAAATTAAGCCCAAAAAACAATGGTGGACCTGGGCTTTATCCAACCATTTTCATGGTCCAATGCTATAAGAACTATGGGTCCAAAATGCACAATACACTCCTAAATAAGATCCATGAGGGGTGTTGAACCCAAAATGGGTTGACTTCTGAAAAGTTTTACCTGTTCTGGTACTTTGGAGGCTTTGCAAATCCGACATGGTACCCACCAAAATCTGCCTTCCAACAACCAAATAGCGTTCCCTCCCTGCCATGCGCCCAAACAGCAGTTGACACCCACATATAGGGTATTGCCTTACTTGGAAGAAATTGTGTAACAAATTGTGGGGTGCTTTTTTTACAGGATTCCTTGTAAAAATTATTTTCAGCTAAAATTGTGATTGCGGTTGGAAAAAAAAAATCTTTTTTCATTTTCACAGTCTAATGCTAAAAAAATTTGTGAAACACCTGTGGGGTCGATATAATCACTGCAACCCTGGATATATTCCTTAAGAAGTGTAGTTTCCAATATGAGGTCTTTTTAGGTGTGCGTATTAAAGAGGATGTAACGCTTCCTTAGTTCGGCTGATTCACACTGCTCTCAGCTTCTCAACCCTGGAAATGCAGGGGCGTTTCTTCCCCTCCCAGCTGGGTGACATCATCCCCCCCTTCACTGTGCATGCTGGCTCCCGAGACTGCCCCCCCCCCCCCTCTCTGAGTCCACATGTCACTGTGTCTTTCTCTATGCAGTCTTATTTATAAGAGCTGTATACATACCACAGGCTGCATTCAATCTAGACTGAGCAACTGAACTCTTCTCCTCTCATAGCTGGAGATGCTCTATGAACGGGCACAGATCTCGCTTCTATGCAGGAGAGTTAGGCACCGGGACAAAACTGTTATGTTTTCTCATTGTAGAATCTGTTGCAGTCTGTTTCTGCTGGGTGTGGAGAGAAAATGCTACGGCCCCCTAACTCTGAGTCAGGCAGGGATCGACACAAATTGTGCTATTTCCTGATTGTGTAAGCCCTTCAGTGTAATTCTGTTTCTTCTGCCTGTATAAAGTGAAAATGTGCCGGTCCCTTACTTTGAGTGAGAGACACAGCTCCGTGAATTCGACCGGGGGCTACACAGAATGTAAATGAGCTCTCAGCTAGTGAAATGCAAGGAGGAGGGATCCGGAGGGATTCGACCAGGAATGGATATCAGTGTAAACAAAAACACAAGATAAGGAATACTGTGAATACAACACAGCTTTGCTAATGACATCGGATTGCAAAATTGCTTGTTTTCACTGTCTCCTTATTCTGAAGACCATTTAATGAAATGATAAAACCCCTTTAAGTTTTAGCCCCTTAGGGTGTAATGAAAATGAGACCCCAAAGTCCAGTAGGTGCTCTTCTTACTCTGAGGCTTGTGCTTGAGCCAAATAACACACTAGGGCCACATATGGGATATCTCTAAAAACTGCAGAATTGGGGGAATCGATATTAAGTTGCACTGCTCTGTTCACATCTAACGTGTTCCAACAAATAATGGATAAAAAATTAAAATCTGCAAAAAAAGGGAAATTTAGAAATTTCACCTCCACTTGCTTTAATTTCTGTGAAACACCTAATGGGTTAATAAACTTCCTAAATGCTGTTTGAATACTTTAAAGGAGTCACTTATGGGGGTATCTAACAAATAGGTCACTCAAAGCCACGTCAGAACTGGACTTGTACCTAAAAAAAAAAATAAAAAAAAAAATAAAAAAAATCAATGTTACAAGTTTTCTTGAAAATGTGAAAAATTACTACTAAATTTCTGAGCCCCCTAATGCCGTGTAAAATAAAAAGTCATTTAAAAAATTGTCAGCCTACAATAGACATATAGTAGATATTAGTTATAAACTATTTTGTGTGGAATAACTATCTGTCTTACACGCAGACATTTTTCTAAATTTTCACGATATTTTTCACAAATAAACAAGGATTGTATGGACCAAAATGTCTTACTAACTTAAAGCACAACATGTCATGAGAAAACAATCTCTGAATCACATGTGTAGGTAAAAGTATAAAAAAGTTACATAAAGTGACACATGTCAGATTTAAAAAATGGGGCTCTGTCAGGTAGGTCAAAACTGGTTGGGGCAGTGAGGGGTTAAAGGGTCTGTTTGTATCTGAAAGAGTCTAAGAGCTGCAATGAAGACCAATCAGATTAAAAAATGACATGAAATCATAAAAGTTTTTTTCTTTTTTTTTACTGGGACAATGGCTATGTAGTCTGGGGAGTCTGGGGCAATAATGCAACACAACACAACTGGGTTATGTCAACGGATTTATAGGTCATCGGAGAACAACAACTAGATAGTTGGGAACAGTTAACTTCTTGATACCAGGCAGCCTCTTATTCCTCCCTCCAGTGAGGTTGGTAGGGCCTATGGCTTGGTCTTCAGCAGCATAGCAGTGGGACAGGTGTCTCTGCACATATGTTGTTTCTACAAATATTTCTCTCTTTACTGTCAGCTCTAATGTCCATATTGCCCAGTTTTTATGTCTGTCCACTGATGGATAGGTTATAGGTTTCAAACATCCTATATCTTTTTCTGTCTGATACACATGAATGGCTACACACTGATGGTCCACATGCACACTTACTCTCTTCTCATGAGCTAACTGCACCCCATGCTTTTTCCAGGTTCTAATCTCTTGTTCACTCCTTCCCAATGCTCCCACACAAACTACTGTTTAGAGATCTGTACAACAGCACGCACCTGTCCTAACATCAAATTTGTGGATCCATGAAGGAGATCCAGCATGCTTTCAATCTAACCCTATCTTTATGTCTACATGTAACAAGCATGGGGCAACTTTAAACTAGCGGTAACACAATTACCAATTTCAAACCAATGAAGGTTTGAAATGCGTAAGAATATTAACACTAGTTTAGAAATTGTCCTGTGATTTTGACATGAAGACATAAAGATGAAATTTGTTTTAAAGCATGCTGGATGAAAATATTTAAAGTTGAAGCCGACAGCTGACGCTTCTTCAGAAACCAATCCCATCAACTGGTGTAAATGTCCTATGGAATTAAAAGACAGCACTCTAACAATGATCTTAATAAGTCATTTTATTTTAACTCATGTATGCACAAGGTATGCAACATTTCAGGCTCTAGTCCCAAAAAATTTCACAAACTCTTTTGACCTCAAGTAGTATCTCCATCAGGTGGGAGCTGTGTGCATTCCGGGTGGAATTGTAATTTGAATGAATAAATATGGGCTTGTTTCTATGTTTCTGCGACAACAGATGTTGACAGATCAGGGCATTATGTCAGCATTATAAAGGCAAAAATGCATCAGAATTATGGCTGCAACACAGTACATCTTACCTTGTTCAAGAGGTTTTCTGTAATATAAAAAAAAATCTCCGGTGCTTGGGGAGAATATGAAATATAAAAAAAAACTTGCTCTCGTTCCACTGCCACTCCCGATGCTGCGAGTTAATGATGTCACATTCATTGCTCATGTGATCCAACAGCTATTCCAAGGCATCAGCAGCCTCTTACATGTGAGCATTGAGGACCATGAGTGGCTGCAGAGTCACATGACAAGAGTAGGCCATCGGTAGCCAAAGTGCGAATGGCGGCAGTGGTGAAATGGAGCAAGTTTTAAACATTCGTTTTTTGGGGGTTTTTTTGCCTATTTTCGAACCTCTCATATTGGCTGAGGAATTTATATGTATATACACTGTATACATAGCAGAAGATCTCTTTAAAAGAGAGAAGGTAAAAAGACCTTAACTGAAGCACGAGCAAAACCAGCTCACCTGCTTACTGCAATCCACAAAAGAAGCACAGAAAGGGCAACACTTCAGGTAATTTGCTAAAAAAATAATGTCCAGTTTTTAAATAAAATGAAATTTCAGGTTAATTGACAGCAGATATAAAAACAACAAAATTTACATACAGAACTCCTTACGCCTTTCAAGCCACATATCACTCTTATTAATGGCAAATGCACAAGTAGCACCATGGGAATTAAAAAGCTCCTGCCTGCCAATCAAAAGGTGGCACAATAACCATGTGATAGATCACAGTGATGCAAAGAAGAATTCAAAAGACAAAAAATTATAAAAAGGTATCAAAAATAAAACTACACTGAAGAATGAACTAAAGTCCATTTGAGTAAAATTAGCCAAATTGAAATATTTGGTACATCTGGGCTGTCCTAAAGACAGAAAATATAATTACACTGGCCATGGGCAGGCAGTGGTAGGCTGTGTGTGGTTTCATTTGGGGAACCCACTATCACCTTTATGTGTTTAGCCAAGTGGATTGCTGTCTGTTTTATTTTTACTGGACTATAAAGAAGGATGAAAGAAGCATATTGATAGCTTTATGTTCTGTTTTGTAGCATTTTTACCGTAATGTGTTAAGCATAGCTCAAGCCCCAAGAGGATAGTACATGGCACTATTCTCCCACAGTCTTTATATATCCCTCTGTTATGCAATTACAAATAACTCTCACACCTTTAAAGCTTATATCATTTGTATTTCATCACAGCCACCCCTTCAGCTCCATGGAAAAGCTATGAGATTGCACTTTTTGCACTTTAGTTTTATTGACTAATGGGCCAAGGTTTTATAGTGGATATTCCTCTTTAAGCTAGGGGTTTCTCAGAGAATATTATATTGGGATGTATCTACATGTTGGAACAAGGAATATGACTCATAGTTTTTATATTTTATTTTTAGTGATTTGGTAATGTATCCAAAGGCGTTTCCACTGAATACAACAGTTGCATTCATGATATGAAATACCACAAAACAGCTCTCTGATTCAGCAGGTGTCAAACATACTGTAGACAAACACAAATGAGAACATTGTTTCCCACAAAGGACTGCTTAACATAGGATGAAGATGAGATGTGAAGGATTTTTAGGATGTCAGTCAACGAACCAGCAGAGGGTAAAACTATTTGAATGACAGAATATCAAAAAATAAGACCTTGCCCTCTCTAATTATGTATGCACTGTACAATATATGAGAAGTGAATAGATGAAATTCCTTCCCATAGAAATACAAAGCAATCGTGATAAATTCATTGTATTACAAAAAGGCAAGGTCAGAAGCTAGATATACGCTGTTTGATTGATCTCAACTATCGAGCTACATCTGCAGTCCAAAGGAGTTCATTGAGGGAATGTCTTAATCCCCCTACCGCAGTTTATTGACGTAAAAAAGTTGCATATTAAAAATATTGGGGGTTTTTTGGATTCTTTCGTCACTTTCCAAAAATGTTTACACCTATTGCCTAAAATATGGTGTTTTGTTGGTTACAAGTTGTATCACCTTTACCCCTGTCGCTCCTTATGCAGTGTCTGCAACATGTCGGGTCACAGGCGCACTCACATCCTGGGTCCTGTTTGCAGTTACTCACCTCTCCTCGCTCCTTGTGCTGTCTCTGCTGGCCGGCACATGCATCCCCGCATCGGGTCTATGAAATTTAAAGGGCCAGCATGCTGGCAATTGGATAATTACTGGGCACTGGTCCTATATTACCCTGCCTTCCCCTGACCTCCCTGCTGGATACATAGTGCCTTTAGCCTGTAGAGAAAGCGTTGTCTATTGTTGCAGTTTATTCCATGTACCATATCTCTCTCGCCCCCTGTTCCTTGAACACAAACCTTGCTGCCTTCCCTAACCTTCTTGTCGGTTTCTGACTACGAAGCTTCTATACGATTCTGTACTGCATGACACCTCGGCCGTCACTACAGGCAAGTCGTGCCAGGGATAGTGACCTCGGAGTCGCCTGCCACAGCACAACCATCTCACCTTGTGGCAGGGTTTGGTGAAAACCAGAGGCCCCTTAGACTCCGAAGCCTGATGCGGCTTACACGATCGCTTGCAGTGGCTTAGTGGATCCTCTACCTCCAGTCATTACAAATTATATTCTTCAATTTTATGAAATGCCACAATCCAACATTTTTCCAAGTAATAGGTCAGATTGGTGACTGAATTAAGCTTTGGCTGGGCCCAAATGGCACACACACCATGAAGGCAGCCTACTTATAGCACGGGTCCTTTGAAGGAGTGATCCAGGCCTTCGTCTGCCCTTTTTTTCTACCAGGAAGCAAGAACCTGTAAAAGACCCTCCCTTCTAGAGTAGCTGTATTGTTAGCAAAAAAGGTGTTGAGGAGCTAGTTGGTGAAAAAGCTGTGAAGGGAACATAAACACCAGTCCATGCCCTTCTGTCCTTGGTAGCAAAACCTTTTTCTTATATGTAACCCAATAATTAGACCTGAATTAGAGCGGAAAATATTCATTGTTGCAATTGTAAGAAGTGGTTCTGCAAGTGAATAGCAATGAGGTTTAAAAGAAACATCTGGCAGAAGGTTCTGCAATTTTCTGGCAACACATTCAAGCAGTCATTTATAAACTTTAAAGTCCAAGCAAAGGGTTACTAAATTCTCTGTTTTCCCTGATTGCTCACTGTAGTCCTTAGGGATGACTGGCAATTTATCTTCACAGTCCAAGCAACCCAAGTTATTATTATTTATTTTAGAGCGCCTTTTATTCAGGGCACTGTACAAACCCAAGGGGGTTTTTGGTAAAAAAATATAGACCAGCAAATTAAATATAAGAATTAAATAACAAACTGATACAGGAGAGCGGACCCTGTCTGTGAGAGCTTACAATCTACAATGGTGAAGAGAAGATAGAAGGTGAGAGACAGAGATGTGTGTATAAAGCTATGTCCACACTGCACAGGAAAAACACGAACTTCGGCACTTTTTTGTTTTTTAAAAGCGCGAGGATACGATCGTTCCCCGCGGCCCCAAACGCAATGGAAAAAAACGAGCGCTTTTTACACAGCCGTCTTTTCCTGCTCGTCTTTTGGGGGCGGGGTATTATACAACATTTTTTAATAAATAGAAGCGCCACGGTTTTTGTACAAAGCGTACAAAAAAAAGCATCCTGCATCAAGAAAAAACGCCACTTTTGGGCATTTTTTGTCCATGCAGTTAACATAGCGTTATGGGTAGGGGTGGCAGGGATTTTTAAATTTTAGGGTATCCTGAAAGATGGGGTTTTCAGGTCACTTTTGAAGCGAGTGAAAGAGGAGAAGAGTCTGACGTGTTGTGGTAGTGAGTTCCAGAGTATGGGGGAAGCACGGGAGAAGTCTTAGGCCGCGTTTACACGGCAAAGACCAAATACTGGTCAGGAAATGCCGACCGGTATTTGGTCAGATTTTGGCATGCAGGGGGACGGCTTTTCTCCAAGCCCTCCCCCTTCGCACCCTGTTCATGTTCTGCCCGAAAATTGGGTGGAAGAATGAACATATTTTATTTTTTTTTCGGGAAAATCCGTGCAGCAGTCCCCATTTTCCATTAAGGTCTGTGTGAAAGGTTGACAGACGGTTACTAGACGGCTTTCAAAATTGAAAAACAGAAAACCATCTGTAAAGCTGGAAGCTAAAAACCCGTGCCATGGGGACAAGCCCTTATAGACGTTTGTGTGAGGAGCTGACAAGAGGATAGCAGAGAAAAATTTCCTGTGAGCAGGAGTAGAGATTGTGTGAGGCCAGGTTTTTGGAGATCAAAGCATAGAAGTATGAGGGGAAAGGTTATAGAGAGCCTAATACAGTGTCGGACTGGGGGGTCTGGGGCCCACAGGGGAGTTGATCTTGGGGGGCCCACCCTACTGTACATGAAAATATTACCGGCCTCTCGGACATAATCGCGCCCATTTTTCCACATAATACGTGTGCAAAACAGAACGAATGGATAGTACAATAGCAAGTTATTTACAATATGTCACATCTAACATATCATAACACACCTAATAGCTCCATCCATATCCCCCCCACCCACATACAATATACCCCCCCACCCCATACAATACCTCCTCCACCCCATACACTTCCCCCTCCCCCCCTACAATATCCCCCCCCCACCCACCTA
>JAODAL010076920.1:0-13456 GCA_025379985.1 Phyllomedusa bahiana | reverse complement strand
ACTTAGATTCTGCTCATTGGCGTGGCTCATACTAGCGCTTGCGGTGGTCCAGTGGATCCACTCCTGCTGATCGTTATAGTAAGATCCGGCCATGGATCTCACCAAGGTGCCTCTGCCGAGCGTCGCTGACCTTACCACCATCGTGGCTCAGCAATCAAAGCAGATCGTGCAACACTCTCTGCCATGATGCAGCAGCTCCTTTCCACTCAGCAGCAACAACCGACTTCTGTGGCTTCCGCTACTCCTACGGCTTCCGCATCGTCTGCTGGTCCAAGACTTCATCTTTCTATGTCGTCGAAATTTGATGGGGACGTCAAGGCCTGTAGGGGCTTTATCACCCAATGCTCACTGCATATTGAACTGATGGGTAGTCAGTTTCCTACTGAAAGGTCAAAGGTGGCGTTTGTGTCCAGCCTTCTCTTCAGAAAAGCCCTGGCCTGGGCTACCCCCCTTGGGACAGAGACGATTGGTCACAGCCAACCTTCCCACGTTCCTCACCGAGTTATGCAGCATATTTGAGGAACCTGCTCGAGCCTCGCCTGCTGAGACTGCCTTGTTAAATTTGCACCAAGGAGACTCTTTCGTAGGCGATTATGCTGTGCAATTCCGCACCCTAGCCTCAGAGTTTTTCATGGAATGATGCGGCGTTGGCTGCCACCTTCAAGGAGGCCTTTCCAGCCAGATCAAAGATGCCCTTACCGCCCGCGATCTTCCTTCTTCCATGAGTGACCTTATCTCTCTGACCACTCGGATCGACATCCGCTTCTCGGAAAGGCAAGAGGAGCACCGTCAGGAGCGTGAACCTGCCAGGACACGTCGTCTTCCTCGCCTAGCTCCAGTATCTCAAAGGCTGCCACAGCAGCCCTCCCTGCCAGCCGCCGAGGAGGCCATCCCAAGTGGACAGAGCCATCTGACCTCGCAAGAGCTGTCGCGATGACGTGAGGAGAACGTGTCTCTATTGTACCAGCTCTGAACATTTCCGCAGGAGCTGCCCACTCCGTCCTCAGCGTCTGGAAATGTACGCACCTAGGTTATGTGGGAGTGGCGTCCCTAGGTATGAACAATCCCTCTCCTTGTTTAACCATGCCTGTTCTAGTCTTGTCCGGATCTAGAATCCGTTTTCAAGTTTCGGCTTTCTTGGACTTCGGATGAGCCGGAAACTTCATTGATGCTGCCTTGGTGTCTAAATATAACCTCCCCGTGGTCCGCCTGGAGAAACCACTAACCATCTCCTCTGTCAGCAGAGAGATTCTCAGTGATCCGGTCCAGTACTGTACTGACCCCTTGTCCCTTCAAGTGGGGGCATTACATAGGGAGATACTTGCATTTTCTGTGTTACCCCGGTCTTCCTCGTCTATTCTTCTGGGTGTCCTGTGGCTGCAGAGCCATGCCCCTATGCTCGATTGGAAGACGGGCGAAGTCTTGCATTGGGGGCAAGATTGAAAGTCTCGCTGTCTGGTGGCACCCCGGCCGATGCTTCCCGCTTCTCCTCCAGTACCGTCTAAGCCTTTGGTGGGCATTCCCTTTCCATACCAAGACTTTGCGGACATTTTCTCCAAAAAGCAAGTGGAGACGCTACCTCCTCATCGCCCTTATGACTGCCCTATTGACCTGCTGCCCAGTACGTCTCCCCCCTGGGACAGGGTCTATCCGCTGTCTGTACCAGAGACTCTTGCTATGTCGGCCTACATTCAGGAAAATCTTCAGAAGGGGTTCATTCGTAAGTCCTCCTCTCCAGCCGGTGCCGGGTTCTTTTTCATAGAGAAAAAAGATGGGTCCCTACGTCCATGTATTGATTACCGCAGACGCAATAAGATAACCATAAAGAATCAGTACCCCTTGCCCTTGATTACCGAGCTCTTTGACCGGCTCCGTGGAGCCAAGATTTTCTCTAAATTGGATCTGCGAGGAATCTACAACCTCATTTGGATTCGCAAAGGAGATGAGTAGAAGATGGCTTTCAACACCCACGATGGGCACTTTGAGTACCTGGTCATGCCCTTTGCAGTGCACCAGCAGTCTTCCAGGAGTTTGTCAACAACATATTCAGGAATCTCCTGTACACCTGTGTTGTCGTCTATCTGGATGATATTCTGGTCTTCTCACCCGATCCAGTCCTACCAGGTTCATGTGCGGCAGGTTCTCAGGCGTTTAAGGGTTAACCGCCTCTATGTGAAGCTCAAAAAATGCCTCATCCACCAGAAAAGCCTTCCCTTTCTCGGTTACATTATTTCTGACAAAGGTCTGCAGATGGACCCCCCTAAATTCTCTGCCATCCTGCAGTGGCCACGACCCATGGGCCTCCGAGCTTTCTGGGCTTCACCAACTACTATAGGCAGTTCATGCCACACTTCTCCTCGCTGATGTCCCCAATAGTGGCACTCACCAAGAACAATAGTAACCCGAAGCTGTGGCCACTAGCGGCTGAAGAAGCCTTTTTAAAGTTGAAGTCTGCATTCGCATCTGCACCCATGCTTTCCCGGTCAGATGCGGAGAAACCGTACTTTTTAGAGGTCGACGCCTCCTCGGAGGGGGCCGGGGCTGTGCTTACCCAAAAATGACCCAAAGGCAAGGCCCTCACATGTGGGTTCTTTTCTAGAACCTTTTCCTCCGCTGAGAGAAACTCTTCCATTGGGGACCGGGAATTACTGGCCATCAAACTGGCCTTGGAGGAATGGCGCTATCTCCTTGAGGAAGCTCGTCACCCGTCAATATCTACACCGACCACAAGAACCTTATATACCTTCAGACGGCCCAACGACTAAACCCGCACCAAGCCCGCTGGTCTCGCTTCCTTTCCAGGTTCGATTTTCTAATTACTTTCTACCCAGCGGAGAAGAATGTCAAGGCTGTTGAGCTCTCCCGTGCCTCTGACGTGATAGGGGATAAACCTGCCCCACAGCACATCATTCCTCCTGAACGGCTAATCTCTGCTGCATCCGTAGACCATCAGTGGATCCCTCCGGGCAAGACATATGCGCGCCCGGCTCTACGGAAAAAGATACTGAGTTGGGGACATTACACTCGTTTGGCTGGACATCCGGGGGTGCAAAAATCCTGTTCTCTGATCTCTCGTTTTTATTGGTGGCCTGATCTTGTTAAAGACGTTCGTGAGTTCGTTGAATCTTGCACTTCCTGTGCCCGTAACAAGTCGCCTCATTTCAAACCGGCAGGGCTGCTTCAGCCAATACTGATTCCCAACAGCCTTTGGACCCACGTGGCTTTATCACTGATCTCCCTCCTTCCCCCGGTAATACTGTTGTCTGGGTAGTTACGGATCGGTACTCAAAGATGTCCCACTTTGTTCCTCTGCTGGGTCTACCCTCTGCTCCTCGACTCGCCAGTCTGTTTTTCCAACATATTTTCTGTCTCCATGGACTTCCTCAGCATATTGCTTGAGAAAGGCTCAGTAATGAGCTGAAACATTGCACTATTGGGGAATAAAGACCGTTGAATAATTGAAGTGCTGTCTGGAGGTGATTTTCTGGATTTCGTGAGGCCAGTGGACAGGGTTTGGACTTGCACTCATTCCTATTGATTGTTACCGGTGCTGCTGAATTTGGTTATTGTCTAGTGGATCTTATAAGCGTGCACGGATTTTTTATATTTACATTTTTTGGATCTTTTTGAAATGGAAGCAACACCCAATGTGTTTTCATATTCTGAGGAGGATGTGAGTAGGATTCTTCAAGGACTGCCTGATGAAGTGTCATTCCTTAATGTTCCATCGGCTGTTAATTTGAAAAGACAATGGGAAAATATTAATAAGAAGGCTATTTCTTTGAATTTACATCTTGTTACTTTAGGGGAATATTTCAAGGCTAATAGAATTCCACGAGGAATGCGTTCCCATTTAACACCTAATTTGTTTCCTAATAATGAGGACTTTTGCTAACGGTTTATACAAATTTCGAATAAGTATGCTAGAGATGTGATCTTGCTGAATATTGAGTTTTTGAAAGTGGAATTAACTGACATCAATCTTAAAATTCAAGAGGTAGACTCTTCACTCGCTTCTTGTTTGAAAATGGAGGAATTTGTTAAATATAAAGAGGATATGTCATGTTCAGTGAATAAGCTTAAGGAACAACTGGAAAATGGAAAGCATCATAAATGGTTTAAAGATCAAGAGGACTATAAATCTGGAAAAATTTATAATTGGCAGAGAGATGGAATATATCGTAGTAGTTGTCAATCTAGACTACCACAAAAGAGAAAGACACGTCCTAATATGTCTGATACTGATGGCTCTGATAATGTTCCTTTTTTAGAGCAGGATCAAATGGACGGCTCCAGAGGAGGGGCCGTAAACATCATTGACGATTCAAACAACAAAATGGGAAGAACCAAGAAACAACGTCCACAAACCAAAGCGAAGAAAATCTAGTGGTAAATATTTCTTCACATGTCTTGACTGATATTGAAAATGCAGTACTGTCAGGTGGGTTATCTTTTTGCCCTAGAAATAAGATAGATTGGTTTCAATTGGAAATAGATTTGAATAATTTTTTTCGTAAGATTAAATTAAAGGTGTTGTTTTTGAACAATCTAGGAATATTGATACTGGGAATATATATGAAATATTCTTCCATAAATTGGGGTTTCAAAAAACTAGTGAATTTTTACCATATGTAAATAATACGGCGATAGATACCTTCATACAAGCAATTAAAAATAAGATCAGTTAATTGAGATATAGTGATATATCTAAAAATGGTGATAATATTTCCAAGGATGAGGCATTTGCTATTGAAAGATTATCACAGGATCCATCTTTGACAATCAAACCCGCTGATAAGGGCGGAGCCATGGTGGTTTTGGATACATCTATGTACATAGCAGAAATTAAGAGACAACTTAATGATAATTCAGTATATGAAATTATTCCTAATGACCCTAAATTTCGTTTGGGAAGGGAAATCAGTAGATGAAGCATTGTTTTCCAATATAATTGATGAGACTTAGAGATTATTTAATTACAGATTTTCCTATAACACCAGTGATATATTTAGAGATGAGCGAATTTCTCAAAAATTCGATTCGATGACTTCATCGAACTTTCTGACAAAATTCGTTTCGGTCCGAATTACTTCGGGACGAATCGCATTAAAAAACAGCTATTTCCAGGCTGCACAGAGCCTGCAGGGTGCTGCAAAACGTTGTGCCATGCTTAAATATGCAGAGGGATCTTGGTTTGGTCTTCATACAATGTTGTGTTTTAGTATGACGCGCATATGACTGCCGCCGCTCTTAGAATCGCTTCACTCTAAAATTCCCTGGGCACTTAAGATGGCAAAACTGACCAAAAAACTGAAGCGGGAATGTAGCCCTGATATGTCCATGGCAAGCGAAAGTCTGAAAAAACTAGCGAGAGCTCAGTGGCAAATCAGTGACAGAGATGTCAGAGTGACAGGCAGCAGCCACAGCATGAGTCAAACAGCGCACATATGACATTCTGGAGGTGGGCAAAAAAACAGGATAGACCACAGAGTGTGCACAATGACAGAGTGTTAGTCACAGCATGCAAGCCACAGCAGCAGCATGAGGTCCAGAACTGTGGCACCAATGACCATTCTGGAGTGGCCAAAACATGAGTAGCCGCAAGTGGCACAATGACAGAGAGTGATGGTCAACGGTTCAGCAGCAGCAGAGTTCAGAGAGTGGAACAATGACAGAGTGGTGGAGGGCACGGCCACAGCCACAGTAGCAGCATGGAGGTTCAGGCAGTGTCACAAATGACAGAGTGTGGAGGGCTCGGCAGCAGCCCAGCAGCAGCATGAGTCAGGCAGTGCACAATGACCTTCTGGAGGTGGCAATAACAGGAGTAGGCCACAGAGTGGCACAATGACACAGTGTGGAGTGGCACGCAGCAGCAGGCAGCACATCATTAGGTCATAGAGCTGGCACACATGACATAGTGTGGATGTGGGTGGCAAACCATCCCTGGTAAAGATTGTTGGTGGGGGGCAGATGGAGAAACTGGCAGCAGATGTGTGGCATCAGGCAGGTGGAGGCATCAGAATAGAGGCTGAGCAGGTAGTTAGAACCCAGACTCATTTCTCCAGTTTGGGTGAGGCGTCATGCCGTGATGTAGTCTAAACGCCTAAGGCATTGGTGTGTGGAAATCCTGGCCCGATCCACACCTGATACATCTTGACTAAGGTCAGTAGTTCCACATTCCCGTGGACAACGGGTTCCTCCTTGGGGTAACGTATGGCCCCTGCCCCACACTGAACGACCTTCGTGATGCCACACTAACTGGCCGGCAGGACAGCTTCTCCACTGCAAATTCCGGCAAGTAGCGCCCACACAATCCAGTTGGCTACCAGCTAGAGCAGCGGATCTTCTAATTGGGGTGGCGTAGTGCTGTCCCCAAGTAGCCCGACAACCTGTTGGGTTCAGGTCTGCTCCAGGTCTTGCTGCTGCTGCTGCTGGCGACCTGCCCTCCTCACTAGGCGGGTGAAGGAAGCTGCTGCATCAGTGAACTTCCAGACATTAGGCTTGCTGCTGATGGAGTTTGGTACTGCTCCTACCCCACCACCTTCCCCCATCAGCAGCCAGTAGTACGTGACGCGCTGTAAGGAACCCACGGTCAGACCTGTCAAAGGAGGGACGATTGCCTGGTCACATAGGCAGCGGCCAACTGACTACTGAGGAATCCCGATAGTATTTGATTTGTCCTCCCTCTCAGCAGCTTGGGAAAAGGCTCCCATTTTGGACTCCGTTTAAGCGAGGGTCCAATAGGGTGGAATTCTAAGAAGTCATCCCTCTGCCGGATGCTGACTATTCGGACTTGTCATTAGCTAGGCAAATCAGCATGCTGCGGCCATCTGCACAAAGTTGACTCCGATGGGCTCCTGCCTCCATCTCCACTGGTATACTGCCCACGGTGCTTGCGGTTCATCTGCCACGTCTTCTTCATCTCCATCTACCTCCCTCCACTGCCGCCTGCTCCTCCTCTTCTTGTCCAACTGGTAGAAAATCCACTCTTCACCAGACAATGATCTCTGCTCCCAAGTCCTCCCTCCTACTCCATTTCAGGCCCTACCCGGATTTTATGTGGCAGCAATATGAGTCGCCACGTCTCCAGTCCCCTGCCCAGACAGAATTTTTCAGCATCTGTTCAGGACATGTAGCAGTGGAATGACGTTATTCATCCCCGTAAGTCCTGCGACTGACAAATAATGCCGCCTCCCTCCGAATGGCCTCAACAAACGGCCGGTGTCACGCATGAGCTGCCACCGGCTGACATCAAGTTACACAGACAGTACTGTCCGCCTGATCATCAAAAATCGTTAATGGCCTTTCTTCTGTTCATACAGTCGGTCCAACAGTGCATGCTGGAATTCCAACGGGTGAAACATCATATCAGAGTGTGTTGGGGGAGGCAGTTCTGCCGCTGCAGCTCGAGGAGGTGTTCCTCTGCTTTGTAGGAATGGAATGAAATGCATGCATTATTCAGAATCTCTGAAGACGGTGAATACTTCAGAACCTTTTCACAACCAGATTGAACACATGCGCCATGCAGGGCGCATGGACAATCCCTCCATGGTGCAGCGCAGACACCAAGTTACTCCCATTGTCCGTCACCATGGTTCCGATTTGCAGTTAGCGTGTATAAAGCCACACATCGTTTTCTTGCTGCATGAACGTGACGAGCTTTCCCTCCCCTGTGTGACTTACTTCGTTTCGTCGATCAAGCAGATGTAGAACCTGCGAAATGAAACCGCTGTGCCCTACACATGTGGTAAGATGGAGCAGTACTTGGGAGGCTGAGATGGTGATGGTGTGGATGGCGGCGTAGCGTGATCGAGTGCGCACATGGACCATAATGCGACTATGCGGCAGGAGCCTGCAGTTTGACAACATGGATGAGAAAGCAGGCGTCTCCTGTCCAAGTTGTTGGTGTGCCTGGGCAGGAAGCACATTCACCCAGTTGGCCCGTAAAAGGACATGTACTCGGCCCTGACCATAGTTTACGTCTGAAATCCGCGCTGCCGTGCACCTTGGAACAAATCGATAACCTCAGTGACTGGCCGCACCTTCTGTTCTACATATTTATGAAGTGCTGGTACTTACTTGCCTTTTTGGAAAATAAATTAACGCTTGGAACTCTCCCTCTCCTCGATACGGCACAGCCATTATTTCGTCTGAACTGTCAGAGTCCACCATTTGGAATGGTAGGGACTGCAGTACCAACAATACTTGGACAGAGCACGGTCAGCTTCTGCACCTTAGGATGGTTGGGAAAGCGCATACTGTTTTCATCTTTTGCAATCGCCTTGCTGAACGACTGCGTTGCAGCAATGAGTAGCGAGGAGCAGGAGCATCTGGACCGGGCGATGATGTCAAAGAGAAACAGCTCCCTTCTGCAAAAGTGTGGAATCTTGAACTGGCTGCAATGGCATGCGTGCCACTGGGCGGCTGCTGCTGCTTGCTGTTGCTGCGGACGGCAGGATGGACCACACACATCTGAGCCACGTTTTCTCCCAGCCACCAGCATGGTGACTCGCATGTGTTGACGCAGGGCCGTGTGCCAACGTTAGCGTCCCTGGCACACGCTTCACTTTCCCCCCCACCCCCCCCCCCCCCCCCCCCCCCCCCCCCCACCCCCCCCCCCTGCCCACATATTCTACATAATACCCATATTCCGGCTCCTCCGGTGTCTTAACAAAGAACAGGCCACACCGCCGAGTATCTGATTTTACCCCAACATGCCCGCACTAGGACTACTGCCAGCCGCTCGCCGATCGCTGAGCCCCTGTTGCCGCTACTATTCTTGGACCTGCGAAGCGGGTTTTCTAACCCCGTGCCCGCTTGGCTCCCGACCTCACACTGCTGCTCACCAGTCTGACTCACGGCCACACACCCCCCTACTGGCTGGCTGCGCGCGCTGCCTGATACAGCCGCAAGCTGAGACGCCTCTCTTCTCCTGACAATCATGAATAGCCCTTGCTTCAACCCGCTCGCCAAGTGCTGTCAGCTACATCATCATCGGATTATTTTTGATCTTCACTGCTGTCCTCATCACCATTCTTGGTATGCAGAGGCTGGACCCCTCAAACATACCTCCGCCATCCACTCTCACCATTCCAATACTTTTCCGCCTACTGCAAGAAAAGCAGGGGATATTGCCCCATTTCTTCGCTGCCAAGTAGCTGCTGAAATAAGCCCTCCTCAAATTGTTCATCCTCGCTAAATTGTGGAGCTGAAGCCCAGACCACATAGTAGATCCACTGGCTGGAGGGAAACCGGATGGACAGAGCGGTTGAGACAGGTGAGGGCCTGCTTGACGCCGCTCCTGGGCCATGGCCAAACTAAGGGTTGTGTCTGACGTTCCCTACCACTCTTGGCTGGGGTTGTCAGATGTTTATCTGGGAGGAAGTGATGACCTTAGTCAACCAATCAGAACCATTGGGGTGCAGCACAACACAGTGCCGCTAGATGACAGCGGCAGTTGTGGCCCTCACCGAGTGACCCCTGCTTGCGAACGTCCCGCTCCTTGCTGTTACTAGCTGCGACCTTGGCCTGCTCCAGGAATGTTTGTGCACTGCCACTAGCCACGTCTCAGGTGAAGAGCCTGCCACCTCTCTGTCTGACATACTGTTTTGTATCTAAAATGTAAACACTATTTGATGACGATATCTGTTAAAGCTGATAAAAACATCACCCTGTATTTGACTTGAAATAAACCCAGTAAACAAGCTTGGGTAAAACATCTTGGATATAAATTTGCTCTCCACAAATAGGCAGGATAAAATTTACTTGTATGTGCCGTTTAAAAAACACTGTGTATTTTACTGGAATATAAAATCACAAACAGGCTTAATTTAACCTTTGGGATATGAATAATTGCGGACAGCAAAAGGTTCTTCTTTGGCGGTGAAAAAGAACGTTTCTTTTACTAAGTACAACTGCCAGAAAAATACTTAGTTAAGATAACCCTTGATGTAAATTGCGCAAAAGAAATGTGCTGCCAAAAATTACCCTTTGTAGTCGTGTTAAAATGGCGTATATTTTACGGTACACAAAACAGAAAAACTTGTAATTAACCTTGGTTTGTGGAAATTATGCTACAGGCAAAATTTCTTTTGGGCGGTGAAAAAGAACGTTTATTGTTAGTGACCACAACAAGCAGAACAACGCTTAATTAACCCCTGGATGTAAATTGCGCAAAAGAAAAATGCTGCCAAACAAATACCAGCTTTGTAAGCGTGGTAAAATGGCGATTATTTCAGGGTACACAACAACAAAAAAAACTTGTAATTAACCTTCGGTTATGAATTATGCTACGGGTAAAATGTTTTTTTTGGGCGTTGAAAAAAAAACGTTTTTTTTAGTGACCACAATGGCAGAAAAACGCTAAATTAACCCCTGGGAAAATTTGCGAAAAAGAATTACAATCAAAAATTACCACTTTGTAGCGTGTTAAAATGGCATGTATTTTCGGTACACAAAAAAAAAAAAAACTTGTAATTAACCTTGGGTTTATGAATTATGTACAGGTAAAATTTTTTTTTTTGGCGGTGAAAAAGAATTTTCTTTTAGTGACCACAACAGCAAACAACGTTTAATTAACCCCTGGAAAAATTGCCAAAAGATTGAGCAACCAATAATTACCACTTTTGTACGGTTAAAATGGCGTGTATTTTGGAGGAAAACAGGGGGGTAGTATCAGTACGGGTCCCGCCTCAAAAAGGGGGAGGGCGGTCGAGAAGTCCGTGAAGATTTTGCCCCCACGGTCGCGGAAAAACCCCCCTCCTCGTTTTCGCCGTCAAAAAGTGCAGGACCTCTCAAGCCTGGGGTTCTTTGGAAGCCCTGATTCACCGCGAGTCATATGCCCCCCTTTGCCGTAAAAGCATAAAATAGAGGCAAGAATCTTAGGTGTTTAACCACCACCAACATGCTAGTCAATGACGAATCATGAGTTTAAATGGAGCAACACTTGGCCAAAAAAGGGCCCGACCGACGCCGGGCTTTCCCAACCACTGTCACACCCCCTTCTCCCCCTCCTCCCCTCCCCCACCACCAAGCGTTCCTCAGCTGCCCATGCCTCTCAAATCTGATCAGGTCAGCCTCTGCTTCAGCCCCACCGCGCCCGAGTACCACCACACCCCCAAACCCCCTCCACCCCTTTTCCTTTCCCCAGTTTTTCGACCTGCACGCCGTACAGCGGGCCCGTCTACACCAGCCTTCTGTCTTCCAGGTTTGGGAGCAAAGAAACACTTTAATCCCAAAACCTCCCAAAGCCAAAAGCCTGAATGTCGGCATTGCCAGGCTTTTGGCCTAGGAAATGTTGCCTTTCCGTCTGGTGGACACAGATGGGTTCCGCCACGTCATGGCCCTCGCCTGCCCCCAATACCAGATGCCGAGCAGGCATTTCTTTGCCAGAAAAGCCGTCCCTGCCCTGGCCAGCCACGTGTCATCTAAAATTTCAAGCGCGTTGTCTGCATCTGTGGCCGGAAAAGTCCATCTGACCACCGACACATGGACTAGAAAGCACGGCCAAGGCCGCTATATCTCTGTGACAGCTCACTGGGTGAGCTGGGTGGATGTCTCTGGTGGTGACGGTGGCTCTTAGTCTCGGCGCACGCTCTTCAAAACCGCAGGGCTCTTTCCCTCAAGGTCCTCTGGTGGCATCAAGTGCCCTGAGAAACCAGGCCGTGTTGAAATTAATCTGTCTTGGAGACCGTCCACACAAAGGTCAGAAGCTGTGGACGGCTCTCCGCAATGAGAACGAGCGCTGGCTGGGTGACAAGAACCTTGTGCCAGACAAGGTGGTGTGCGATAACGGGCGATATCTGCTGGCCGCCCTTAAGATCGGTAGGCTGGAGCACATCCCTTGCCTGGCACATGTCATGAACCTTGTCGTCCAGAAATTTCTAAAGAGCTACCCGGGTCTGGACTGCCTGCTGAGGAAGGCTCGAGGTCTGAGCTCGCACTTCCGCCGTTCGCACCCTGCTTCATCCCGCTTTTTAAATCTGGGGGTCATGCAGGTTTAATGGTCATTCTGCGGTACAGGACAGATATAGTCAATGTCCAGTGAAACTAAAATGGTGGTTGAAAGACTCCTTTTTCCGGCACTTTTTAAATCTGGGGTCATGCAGGTTTGGGGCTCATGCTGTGGCCCAGGACAGGTATAGTCAATGTCCAGTGAAACTAAAATGGTGGTTCAAAGACTCCTTTTCCCAGCACTTTTTAATCTGTGGGTCAGACAGGTTTAATGGTCATTCTGCGGTACAGGACAGATATAGTCAATGTCCAGTGAAACTAAAATGGTGGTTGAAAGACTTCTTTTTGCGGCACTTTTTAAATCTGGGGATCATGCAGGTTTGGGGCTCATGCTGTGGCCCAGGACAGGTATAGTCAATGTCCAGTGAAACTAAAATGGTGGTTGAAAGACTCCTTTTTCCGGCACTTTTTAATCTGGGGTCATGCAGGTTTGGGGCTCATGCTGTGGCCCAGGATAGGTATAGTCAATGTCCAGTGAAACTAAAATGGTGGTTCATAGACTCCTTTTCCCAGCACTTTTTAATCTGGGGGTCACACAGGTTTAATGGTCATACTGCGGTACAGGACAGATATAGTCAATGTCCAGTTCAACTAAAATGGTGGTTGAAAGACTCCTTTTTCTGGCACTTTTTAAATCTGGGGTCATACAGGTTTGGGGCTCATGCTGCATTCCAGGACAGGGATATTCAATGTCCAGTTCAACTAAAATGGTGGTTCAATCATACTGCCTTCTTGGCACATTTTTAATTTGTGGGTGATGCAGGTTTAAGGGTCATGCTGTGGTACAAGACAGGGATAGTGAATGGTCTGTGAGTTTTTTTCTGTGGCTTTTATAACCTAAGTGTGTTGCCTAAGATGTAGCACGTATCCATTTGACTGTTGTGGATGTTAATTCCAGCTTCTCCAGCCCTGTTTGGGTGTAAGAATGAAGGTGTTGTTGCTCTCCCATAGACTTTAATGGTGATCGGCGATAATCTATTATCAACTATCGGAAATCGTCTTGATAATTGCCGATATCGACTATCAACCCGATGACGATAGTCAACGTAATCGCTCATCACTAGTTATTAACCTTCGGTTATGAATTATGCTACAGGTAAAATGTCTTTTTGGCGGTGAAAAAGAACGTTTCTTTTAGTGACCACAACCGCAGAGCAAGGGTTAATTAACTCCTGGATGTAAAATGCGCAAAAGAATTGAGCAACCAAAAATTACCAGCTTTGTAGCGTATTAAAATGGCGTGTATTTTACGGTACACAACAACAAAAAAACAAGTAAATAACCTCCGGTAATGAAATATGCTACAGGTAAAATGTCTTTTTTGGCGGTGAAAAAGAACGTTTCTTTTAGTGACCACAACAGCAGAACAACGCTTAATTAACCCCGGATGTAAATTGCACAAAAGAAATGAGTAACCAAAAATGAAGTGGTATTTGGATTGTAA
>JAODAL010076919.1:0-13456 GCA_025379985.1 Phyllomedusa bahiana | reverse complement strand
CAGCTTTTAAAAAATTTTAAATTTCTTAAATAAAATTTTAACTTAAAAAACCAAGTTTAAAATTTTTTTAAAATGGAAAAATTACAAATTCCTATTGGAAAAAAGTTATTGTTTCACAGGGATTCGTAGATTGAATGCGATGTCTCCACAATAAAAAAACCGGTAACATAATTTAATTTTCCCCTTACAGAGACCTATACTGTTCCTCTATAAGACTATTGTTGGGAATTATACTTATTACTGTGTGCAAAAACCCACTTTGTATTATTGTTGTGAGCCTTTGTCAAGGACATTGTCTTTTTGATAAAATTAGGTGTTTAAAAAAAAAAAAAAAAAACAACTCTGTGAGAGGAAGAGAGCTCAGATCTTTTTTATGAAGGTGGCTGATGTGCAGACTGTTCCTGTGTGCGAAAAGTTTATTGTTTGTAATAAATAAAGTTCCTTTTGCTTTTAACTATGGAGAATGATTGGATAATTCTGCAAAACAGGTTAGGGGCCCAGTACCCAAAGTTTTCCAGTTCCCAGTCAACATTTAAAGTGTGACGTAAGAAGATAAGATGGTGCAGCCCCAAACCCTGTGAAATTCTCAGTACCAAGTGAAAAAACCAAAATACCAACGGGGAAATTAAAGGTAAAGATGCTTTAATAAGAGAAGGTACGTGGAAATATACACAGGACCCCAACCCTGTCCCCCATCGAGGAAAATGGATAGAAAAGGATCAGAAAACACAGCACTATCCCCCTCATATTGATGACGCCCAGATTGTAAAACATATGCAAATGTAACACTGCAAAGGACATGGGGGAAAGAGTCAGAAGTGATGAAAGAACAAATCTCAGCAAAAAGCTTTATCTAATGAGGAAATGATCGCCCAATTTAAAGAAAGGGGCAGAATATGCAGGACTACTAGAGACCCCTGAAAATGGGCGTCTGGTGGAATAGGAGAAGACATAAAGGGACTTCCTTTTGGCATTTTACTCAGCGGTCCCAGAAAGTTGACCATGGTCACTGCCCCTAGATGCAGGCCCAGATGATGAGTGACTTGAAATGTTAAAGGAAAGCTTGTGGATGAATACAAGAGAAAAAAAGAGGTACAAGCAGCAGGATGTGTCCCCCGCAGAATTCATTAAAGCCCAGGATCAACAACAAAAAGAGTTCATAAAAGGAAAAACTTGAATGTTTGTATGAAAGAAAACTGGTCAATAAAGGAAATTGCAGGTCTGGAAAGAAAAAATAAATCAGTTAAAAAAAAAGGAAAACAACGGGAAAGCCAAAAAAGTGCTATTAAAGGAAAAGGAACTGTGTGTGCTGAATCAGATTTAATAAAAGAACAGGCAGATCAGCAAGACATGTATGGTGTAGACTCCGGTCCCACAAGCCACAAAACAAATAACAGAAGTTTTTTTTTAACCTGGCCCCAAAGCAGATCAGAAAAAGTCATCTTAGAAAAGGTCATTTTATAAACTTCAGAAGGAATGGAGATGGTCCTCCCATGCCAAGTCTCTGCAACAAAAACCCAGAAAAGACCCAAAGAAAAGGATGTGCTCTATGTTAAGTTTTGAAAGAAACTTGTTTAGTAAAGAAGCACAAAAGACAGGGGATGTAGTTATTTTATGGATGACAGCTGCATCATCAAAAGGAGAGGGGTCATACTTTTGAAAAAGGGAAAATATAAAAGATGGATTGTACCATTTTTAAAAATATCTGAGGTTTTTATTGTCAAACAAGAACATTAGTGATGAGCGATTACCGATTATCGGGTCGATAGTCGATACGGAAATTTTTATCAAGGACTAGTGTTGAGCTTTGCTTTGGTATCGAGATCGATCGTGTCGTTTGTCGGCCGAAACGAAAAAGGTTTTTCGAAGTAAGCGTCGTTATGAGCGATGACCCTTAAAGTCTATGGGGGGGAGCAAAAAACCTTCATTATTACACCCAAACAAGGTGGAGAAGCTGGAAATTAACATCCACAACAGTAAATGGATGTGCTACTCTTGGAAACACATTTGGTTATAAAGTCACAGAAAACCCTTTCAATTACTGTGGTGAATATAGAATTGTGTTTTAAGATTTTAGTGGTGCGCGTCAATGAACAAAGCTGGGTGGAAAAATCAAAAAAAAACGTATCTGTTTTTGTTTTCGTATAATAACGGTATTTTTTGCACCTTTTTAATTTTTACTGTGGTGAATATAGAATTTTGTTTTAAGATTTAGTAGTGTTTCGTCAATTTAAAAAATGGGGTGTGCAAAAGTCAAAAAAAAAGTAATGTTAGTTTGATTTTTAATAAACGGTTTTTTTGACCTTTAAATCACCTGTGGTGAATATAGAATTCTGTTTTAAGTTTACGTAGATGTGCGTCAATGAACAATGCTGGGTGCGCAAAGGTCAAAAAAACGTAATGTGATGTTTTCGTACGATCACGGTTTAATTTTTGGAAAAAAAACGTGTGACTACAAAATTGCTGGTTGTAATTTTAAATCAAGGTGGGTATATCCAGGCAAGGTGTAATGGGTAAATTGAAAATGGAAAACCTATTGAAAATGTATTTGATAATAAAAGTGGGGAGTTTTGCAGTAACAAAAGAGAAATGCGTTAATAGAAAGATGGTTTCCAATATAAGTTCAGGCTGCCCAATATCCCGGAAAATATTTCAAAAGAAAAAAAAGTTAATAAATAAAGATATTCCCCTACAATGTTACACTAAGTCTTGGGTGAACTTTATCCAGTGTACTTTATAGATGAGCTTGTCTTGTGTTCGCCCCCCCCCCCCCCCCCCCGTCCCCCCGCCGTGAATTTAAGCGGTAGAGCTGCTTTAAAAATTTTTAGCTAACTACATAAAAAAGTTCAATTTTTTAAACTAACTAAATTGGAAGGATCACAGCTAATAGTAGAGTTTCTTGTGCGAAATTGACTAACTTCGCGAGCTGTTTGGCCACAGGCAGAGGCAGGTCCTATCCTTGAGACGTGGGGAATGAGGCTAAACGGAAAACCGCTGTTTATGTAAAACCCCAGGGGTCATGTGATTTTTCCAGGGCCCCCAAACGAACCTTTTAAATCCCCGTCATGACGAGCACAACATTCACCTGTCTATTCTGAATTGATTTGTGGCCCCCCAAAATTCAGGAAGCCCGAAAAAAGGCCGATTTAATAGATGAGCACAGTTTTTTAACCTTTTTTTTGCCCCCTGTCTGGAAATTTATTTACCCTAAAAACCTTGCGATTTAACTTTGTCGTTTTAAAAACGCCCCAACATAATCAGAGATTTCCCATGTCGATAATTTGATTATCGCGAGACCATTAAGTCTATTGGGGAGAGCAACCACCCTTTATTTTTTCACCCAAAAGGGCTGGAGAAGTGGAAATTAACTCCAAAAGTCAAATGGATACATGTACATTTAGGCAACACACTTGGTTATAAAAGCCCCAGAAAAAAAGTCACGACCTTCACTATCCCTGTCTTGTCCACAGCATGCCTTTTAAAATGCATCACCCAAATTAAAAAGTCCAGAAGGCATATGTTTTTTAACCATATTTTTCTTGAACTGGGACATTGAATATCCCTGGCCTGGAAACCCCCATGAGCCCCCAAACCCGCATGACCCCCAGATTTAAAAAAGTGCCCGGAAAAAAGGGGGTCTTTTCAACCACCCTTTTAGTTGAACGGACATTGCTATATCTGCCTGTACAAACAGAATGACCATTAAACTGTCTGACCCACAGATTAAAAAGTGCCGGAAAAAAAAGGGTTTTGAACCCCCCATTTTAGTTTTAACTGGACATTGACTATTTGTCTGTCCCCGTATGACCATTAAACCCGTCTGACCCCGATTAAAAAAATGAGGAAAAAGGAGTCTTTTGAACCACCATTTTTAGTTGAAAAATGGCATTGATATCCCCGTCCTGGGCCCCCAGCATGGCCCAAACCCGCATGCCCCCAGATTTAAAAAGTGCCCCAAAAAAAGGGTCTTTTTAACCCCCATTTTAGTTGATGGAATTGCTATATCTGCCCGTACCCCAGAAAAACATTAACAGTTGATCCACAGATTAAAAGTGCCACAAAAAGGAGTCTTTGAACCACCATTTTAGTTTCAAAGGCTTGAATTACCTGTCCTGGGCCACAGCTGAGCCCAAAAGTGTGAGCGATTACGTTGGCCTCGAACGGCGTGGTCGTAGCGACCATCATCGACAAGTATTCGATGGTCGATGGTAGATTATGATCGTGACATTAAAGTCTATGGGAGAGCAACAAAACCTTCTTCTTAACCCCCAAACAGGGCTGGGAAGCTGGAATAACATCCACAAAAAGTCAAATGGTTTTACGGGCAAATTTCTTGGGCAACACACTTTGGTTTTTAACAAAGCCACGGGAAAAAAAAATACGGGCCATTTCACTTTTCCCTGTCTTGCCCCCACGCATGATTTTTAAAACCTGCATGACCCACAAATTAAAAAAGTGCCAAAAAGGCAGTTGATTTAAAACCATCTTTTTTTCCTTGAACTGGACTTTGAATATCCCGCCCTGGATCGCAGCATGATTTCCCCAAACCCCTGCATGCCCCCCCAGATTTAAAAGTCCCGGAAAAAAAAAGGAGTTTTTAAAACCAAACCATTTTATTTTCCCACGGGACATAGATATCCCTGCCCGGGGGCCAACACCCTGACCCCCAAACCTGATGCCCCAAGTTTTAAAAAGTGCCGGAAAAAAGGGGGCCTTTCAACCACCCATTTTGTTTCATGGACTTGCCTATCCCTTTGGCCGGGGCCACAGATGACCCCCAAACCTGCATGCCCCCAAAAGTTTAAAAAGGGGCCGGGGAAAAAGGTCTTTGAACCACCATTTTATTTTCCCAATGGAAAGATTTGGCCCTGCCCTGGGCCACAGCTTGCCCCCCAAAAACCTGAAATGACCCCGGGATTAAAAAGTGGGGGAAAAAGGATTTTCTTTAAACCCACCTTTTTAGTTTCACTGGCCCTTGGGCCTACCCCTGCCCCGGGGCCCACAGCAGGGCCCCCAAAACCCTGCAGGGCCCCAAAGATTAAAAAGGGGCCGGAAAAAAAGGAAAAGCCCTTTCAAAAACCAAATTTTAGTTTCATGGACATTCCCTATCCCTGTCCGGGGGAAACAGCATGACCCCCAAAACCCCTGCAGGGCCCCCGATTAAAAATTTCCGGGAAAAAGGAGTCTTTCAACCCCATTTTATTTTCCAACTGGACATATACGCCCCTGCCCGGGGTTTGCGCATCCCCCTCCTTTGAGTGGGCCCAATTAAATTTTCATTTGGGAAAATTTATGGGGGTTTAAACCGCCCCCTTTCCCCCCCCAGGTGCCCTTTTTTTTTGGGCATTTTTTTTTCTCATTTTTACCAACGTGCTGGGGAAATTGTCTCTGTCTTTGTTCTCTGTCCATGCTCATACTCCATGCCCTTGAATAACCTACATCGGGCAAGTTTTTGCCCTCCCTTGTAAAATTCAGAGGAATTTTTTTACCGCTTTTTTTGGTACATAAAGTTTTTTAGTTTTTTAATTATAGAAAACCTTTTGAAAATGGATGGAACCCCACCTGTCTTTTTTCTTTTTTTTAAATTTGATTAAAGGGTTGTCTCAATAAGGGATTTTAGCTTTTTAAAGATCTTGCAAAAACAAGTCATTTTGAAATATGTGCCCATTAACAGTGCCCTACCTATTCCTGTTTCTGACAGCCCCATCCCCCCCTTGAGCCATCTTGAAAATTGTGAAGAAAAATGTCTGTTAGAAACCACATTTTTTTTCAATGGGACCTGTAGTCTAGCTGCATTTCACGCAAAAAAGCCCCCAAAAATTCAAAAAAGACCCAATTTGCTGGGGGCAGGTTGATTAAACCCCTGAAGGCAGATTGGGACGCTGTGTTTTTGAGATTCACGGGCCCGACCCAGCGATGACACCCCCAGTCCCGCAACTGACGACCCTGGCATGCGTTTGCGCCCGCACTGGAAGGAGCACCTTCTCTCGTACCTCACCCCCATGTCCTACCCCCCTCTTTGGCGCTTCACCCCGAATTTGCTCCAGTTCAGAAATATAAAAAATTGAGAAGGTATGGAAAGTTTTGGAAAGTTCTTTTTAAAAAGAGGGCAAATCAAGCATTCTCAATTCTCAAATAAAACCCAAAAAAGCTGGATTCAAATTTATGCAAAGTGGTTTAAAAAACAAAGTTGCGCAAAGTGAAAAAACACGTTCTTAATGTATTCATAAAAAAAGGTATTTTTTGGCACTTCAATTTACCTGTGGTGACTACAAAATTCTGTATTACATTTAAATGCAAGGTGCCTCAATGAAAAAGCTGTATGCGCAAAAGTGAAAAAACACGATCTGTAATGTTTCGGATAAAAAAAATTTATTTTTGGCACCTTTTCAAATTTAACTGTGGTGATACAAAAATTTTTGTATTCACATTTAAGTGCAAGGTGCCTCAAAAGAACAAAGTGTAGTGGCAAAAGGAAAAAACATTCTGTAATGTTTCGGTAATAAAAGGTTTTTTTTGGCACCCATCAACCCCGTGCGACTACAAAAATTTCTGAGTCTTATTTAAAATGCAAGGTGGGTATATAACAAAGCTGGAATGGGGAAAATTTAAAAAGAAACTTATCTGAAATTAACTGATAATAAAAGTGGGTGTCCACATAAATCTTGGTGAACTTTTTCCCGTATTTTTTATAGAGCTTGCGTGTTCCCGCGGGGCCCCCCCCTCCCCGCTCCCCCCGGACTTTACAGCGGTAGTGTCCTTTAAAAAAATCTACCTAACTACATAAAATCTTCCAATCTCGATCTAACAAGTTGTAAGGGTCCAGTAACCAGTAGAGCTTCTCTGTGAAGAAATAGAATAAATTTTTTCTGAGTGGTTTTGGACACAGGGAGAGCGCCTCCCATGTATGAGCCAGAGACAATGATCTGAACAAGAAGGGCTGTTTTAGTAAAACGAGGTCTGTGATTTTTCCAGCCAATGCAAACCCAAAAACATCCCAGTCTGACGTGCAACCATCTCACCCTGCTTATTCTGTAAGCTTTTGCTGGCTGCCAAATGACAGGGAACACCAAAATGGCGATCTTATTGATGTCACAGATTTTTAACCCAAATTATCGCATGATTAAAAATTTTGATCAACATAAAAAATGTGCCCATTTCAACTTTGTCGAAATAATCGCTCAACACTAGCCCCCCAAACCCGCATGACCCCCCGATTTAAAAAAGTGCCGCAAAAAAAAGTTTTGAACCACCCTTTTAGTTGAAAATGGACATTGACTATCGCCCCGGGCCCAGCGAGCCCCAAACCTGCATGACCCCAGTTTTAAAAAAAGTCCCGGAAAAAAAAAGGGTTTTTTTTGAACCCCCCATTTTAGTTGAACTGGACATTGACTTATCTGTCCTGTCCCGCAGAATGCCCTTTAAAAACCTTTTCTGCCCCCACAGTTTAAAAAAGGGCCCGGGAAAAAAGGAGTCTTTGAACCACCATTTTAGTTAAAAGGGACTTTGACTTTTTCTGTCCTGGGCCCACTTGACCCCCAAAACCCGGTTTGATCCACAGATCACAAAGGGGGCACTATGCTATTTTTTTACAGTGACTGTCATTTAGAATTTTTTTGGAAAACTGCATTTTTTTTCAAAATTTATTTAGGGAAGTTTTTTTTATTTTTTTACTTTATTATCATTTTGCTTTTTTTTCTTGTGTGATAACTTACAAAATACACCCCTCCCTGAATTTTTTTAAAGGTATTTTTTACCGTGTAGATGTGTTAATTCGAACGCAAAACACCAAAAGTTTTTCAAATGCCCAAATTCACCCCAAAAAACTTCTTAGTTGGAAGACTTTGCCCCCCTGGTTCTGAGACTGATTCAGCCAAATAAAATTAATTTGGTTTTTTTTTTTTTCTCCAAATCCTTTTCATTGTTTTGGGACGGGACCCCCTGGGGGATAAAATGAGGCGACCCTTTGTGACCCCAGCCCCAAAAAATTTTTTAAACCCTCAAATTGTGCAATTGGGGTCCAGCCCTGGCCCCTTTTTGGGACACTATTAACCTCACAAAAAATCACCTTTTTAAATCTGTTTTTTAGAGAATTTGAAGTCTTTTGATTGCCCCTAACGGTGAGGGGCCGTGTTTCCCGTAAACCATTTTTAAACCCTGGAGGTCCAGTGCCAGACTTACAGGGGTTTGGGGTTTGAGAAAACCAAAGGTTTTAAGGTCGTCTTTCTATTAACACGCAGGTTCAGAAACCCGGGCCCGGAGTTACGGGGGGTGCAGTGGAGCCCAGGCTGGGTCCTCATCTTTTAAACACCGCAGGTTCAGCAGCGGGGGCCGGGGGTTTACAGGGGTCCCGGTGAGTGCCCAGGTGGCATCCGCCCTTTCTATTAACACGGTTAAAAAATGCCCTTTTGACGGCGCGAAAACAGTCATGTTGAAACAGAGTGGGGAAAGCGGAAAGTTTTTGGGGGTAAAACCCCTCCTGACATCCTCAGTACACAGTCAAGACCGGGGTTTCCCGCTTGCCCATCCGTTTTGAGTGCGACCATTTGAGCTTCACTTGGTTTTTCTGGTGGGAACGCTCCGGGTTAAAACCCGGTGCCTTTTTTTTGGGCTTTTCTTTTTTCTTTTTTCCCTCAACGTGCTGGGGGAAATTTTTGTCTTGTACTTTGTTCTTTTGTCCTTGTCCATACTCCATGTCCTCTGTTTAACCTACTTTCGGGTCAATTTTTCCCCCTTGGTACCTCCCTTGTACAATTCAGGGAATTTTTTACCACCCTTTTTGTACATGCAATTTTTTTTATTTGTTTAAATTCTAGAAAAAACTTTTTTAAAAATAGGGGGGAACCCCACTTTGTTTTGTTTTTTTTTTTTAAATTTGTATTAAATAGGTTGTCTCAAAAAGGGGAAATTGTAGCTATTTTAAAAAGATCTTGCAAAAAAAAGTCATTTTGCAATATGTGCCCCCTTAAAACAGTTTTCCTCCCCTTTTCCTATTTTTTGGAAAGACCATCCCCCTTGAGCACTTTGAAAAAATTGTAAAAACCAAAAGTCTGTTAAAAAAAAACATTTTTTTTTTAATAGGATGTGTCTAGCTGCATGTCACAGCGAAATTTCCCCCCAAAAAAAATTCAAAACATGACCCCTTGAGCCTTTTTGAAAATTTGTGAAAAAAAAAAGGGTCTATTAGAAACAACTTTTTTTAAGAAAAAAGCCCTTGTGTATTGCTGCATTTCAAAGCAGAAAGCCCCAAAAAAATTAAATAAAATGATTTCTCAGCCACTGTTAAAAATTGGGAGGCAAAAATCCCACTTAGAAGCCCCATTTCTTTTTCCAAGGGACCACGATTATTGCTGTATCTCACAGAACATGCCCCCAAAAAATTTTTAAATATGACTTCTAAACCCAATTTGGTTAAAAAATAGTGAGGGGGGGAAATGCCACTTAGAAGCCCCATTTCTTTTTCCAAAGGACCACGTTTAAATTGTGTATTTCACAGAAAAAATTTGCCCCCAAAAAATTATAAATATGTTTTCAGCCACTTTTAAAAAATTGTGAGGCCCAACATGCCCCCAAAAACCCTGAAAAATTGAAAAAAAAATTCTAAAGATAAAGAGAGTAAAGGGGGAAATATGGTTTTGCATGAAAACCTTGGTGTTTTTTTACGGGTCCCCTTTACACCCAAAACCAGAAAAATGAATTTTGGGAACTGAGAATAAAAATTCCCAGTAAAAAATTTATCATTTAAAAAACCCTTTTTTAAAGGGGGGGCCATTTTGTTTGAAGGGGGTTTGTAAAAGTAGGGCCCGGGCAACTAATCGGTGCCCTCGGAAATTGGGGGCAAACATCATCAGAGATCCATCCCTGATTATCTTGATAAAAAATTAAAATTGTTCCACATTATTGGGGAAACCCCGGATGCGTTTGTCTGAAAAGGGACCCCCCCAAGCTTTTGCTGAAGGTCCGCTAGAAAAGCGCTGGCTGTGGGCAGGAAAAAACCTCTATGGCGTGGCAACCGAGCTCGGGCCTTGTCCCCATTTTGGAAAACCCGGGAAGTTTTTGGGTTTGGAAAAAAATAAAAAAAACATCGGGTGTTGAGAAAAAAGATATTCTTTCACCTTGTCTTAAGCGGGGTCCCCCTTTTGTGTTGGATGTGTGCCCTGCATTGCATGCGTTGGTGAGGTGGAAAAATAAAGATTGCCAGGGGTTTTCCCCCATTAGGTTTCTCCCAAACCCTTGTGCTGTTTCCCGCTACGGCTATTTGGGCACTCTACTGTGTAACGTCGCTGATTTCTTGTTCCACAGTAAATTTTGGAAGAAGGTAAACCCGACGAAAACAGATGTCCCCAGTTAAATCAATCGGGAAAGGTTTTCCTTTTCCCTGCATTTTATTTCTTTTTGGGTGGGTGGAAGGAAAGTGTGAGTTTTGTTTTTCCCGGGGGAAATCCAGGAGGGTGGCCCCCCGGGTAACTGTTTTTCATTTTGAGGCCTTAATGCGGGATAAATTTTGGAGGAATGGAGCATCCAAGAAATCATTTGAGAGTGGAGCCTTGATTTCCAAGCCTCTGGGTCGAGGGGCACTAGAAAAATGATTTCCTCTCTTCCTCCTCCGCCTAAAAATTCGCCCCAAACCTTTCTTTCCCCCAAAGGGGGGATGGCGGTAACGTCGGTGTCTTGGGAAAACCTCCTCCTCCCCCTCCCCTTTTCCCCCGGGACGCTTCAAAACGGCCTGATTGCCCCGGGGTGATGCAACCCCGAGAGCTGATTCCCCCCTTGCCCCTAGTCCTGGACCCCCAACCACTGCCCATTTAAGATGTAAAATTGAGAAAATGTCCCGGGGCCCGGGGGATTCGACGGGAAAGGGGGGAAAAGGGTCCGTGTCCGCATCCCTTTTTCCCTTCCTCCCCCCCAAAACGGGGGCTCGGGACTGTTGTTTCAGAGTGTCCAACCCATCGTTCCCGAACTAAGGGTCCCCCCAATGGGCATGCTGACAAGGGGTTTGTCCCCACTGGGCCCTTTTTGGGGGTTCTTCAAAATGGCAAGGATGGTGCAGAGCTCTTTCCCTGCCCCCAAATTCGGTTTGGTCAAAACCCCAGGGGCCGCCCGGGTGGGTTGTCAGGCCATGTGTCAATTTTGTATTGTTAATGGCATTGCGCTGCCCCACAATCGCTGGGATTTTGGAGGGGGGAATTCCCGGTGTTGCCCGTCAACAATGGGACGGTTTCCCGGGGAGGCCGGGGCCTTTACGCTGCAAAACCCGCCAGGCCCGGGACGAAGGGAGGGGGAAAAGGGGGAAATGCGAATCAAAACCTCGGCCTTTTTTCAGCAAGCAGTTTCCCGGACCCGGGGAGCGCTTTAGAAATTTTGGATGAGAAAGGTTTAAAGACATGTGCCAGACAAGGGAGTGTCCGCCCACCCTCTTAAGGGCGGCCAGAGATTTCCCCCCCCGTTATCGCCCCCTACCTTGCCTGGCACAAGGTTTTTGTCCCCAGCCCCGCGCTCCGGGCTCGTTCGGGGGAGCCGTCCACAGCTCCTGACCTGGGGTTGTGGACGGTCTCCAAGAAAGATTAATTTTAACATGGCCGGTTTCTTGGGGGCCCCCGATGGGCCCCCGAGGACCCCGGGGGGAAAAAGCCCCGCACCCTCCCTGCGGTTTTGGGAAAAAAGCGTTTCGCCCGGGCCGAGAGCCCCGTTTACGACCAAAAAAAATCCAACCCGCTCACCAGGGGAGCTTTTCAAAAGGATATTGCAAACTTTGGCCGTGCTTATAGTCCAAAGGTGTCGGTGGTGAGATGGACATTTTCCCGGGCACAGATGCCCGACAACGTGCTTGAAATTTTTTGATGACCCCGCGGCTGGCCCCCGGGCCCGGGACGGGTTTTCTGGCAAAGAAATGCTGGGTCGTCATTTTTTATTGGGGGCAGGCCAAAGGGGGCCCTGACGTGGCGGAAAACCCCTCTTGTCCACCGACGGAAAAGGGAACATTTTCAAGGCCAAAGCCTGGCAATGCCGACATTCAGGTTTTTGGGGTTTGGGGGAAAGGTTTGGGTTAAAGTGTTTTTTTCGTCCCCCAAACCCGGGAAAACAGAAGGGCTGGCTGTAAAACTGGCCGCTGTATGGGGTGCAGGTCGTTTAAATGGCGGGGAAGGGGAAGGGGTGGATGGGTCTTTGGGGGGTGCTGGTGGTACTCGGGACGGTTTGGGGGCTTTAAGCGGGGGGCTTTATCCCCGATTTTTGATCTGAGGAAAAAAAGGGGGAACCCGAGGAACGCTTTTGGTGGTGGCGGAAGGGGGGAGGAGGGGAGAGGGCAGGGGTGTTTTTGGGGCAGTGGTTGGAGGGGCCCGGGGGCGGCCCCGGCATTTTTTGGGCCCCCAAATGTTGCCCCCAATTTTTTTAAACCCTGAATTCGCTGCATGTGATAGACTTTTTGGTGGGGGTTAAACACCCCAAGATTTTTTGCCTTTTTTTCTTATGCGTTTTCGGCCAAAAAGGGGGCATATGACCCTCGCTGGGTAATTTAGAGGGTTTTCCAAAAGCAAAGGCCCGGCTTGAGAGGTCCCGGCCTTTTTTACGGCGATAAGCGAAGGGGGCGGGGTTTCCGTGATGTGGCTTTGGGGGAAATTTCAGCGGACTTTGCGACGCCCTCCCTTTTTTTGGGGGGGGGACCCCTATTGACACTATCCCCTCGTTTTTCCCCCCGTCAGTGATGAAGCCCCCTCGCAAGCAAATTCTGCGGAAAAAAGGGGCAACGTTTGGGTTCCCAATGTGTTTACTACATATCATCATCAAACAAACCCCAGGTGACTTGGGGTCCCGACTTTCTGCATTTCCCGAAAGTGCGGGCTTTCCCGCAAAAAGGGGACTGCAAGGGGGTTGCCCGAAAGCCCTTTGGGTTTTTGCCGGGTTGACCGGCTTCCTTATCCTCCTCGTTTGGGTCAGTTTTTTGGGGTCCCGAGAGACAAAATCATCCTCTTTGGCCTCCCCTTTTTTCTTTTAACCGCCTTTCTGACCCAAAACCCCATTTTGTCATCCAAAGAGGTCTTTAGAAAAATGGGGTTTTAAAAGTGGTGGGTACCCCGGGTTGACATTTGGGCTGCCTTCGGGTTATGTTGGACGGGGTGTGATGTGTGAGGACATTTTTTTGGGTGACTGGGGGGGAAGAGGAGGTAAGACTGTGGATGCAGGGTTTCATTTTTTCCCCTTTAAAAAACAATTGGCGACGCGTGTTAAATTTCTGAGGGTTCAAGGGCCTGACCCCGCGATGACAGGCCCCGCCCGGGCCCCGCAAATGACGTTCCGCTGGCTTTCGGGGGTTGTTTCCCGGGCCCGGAAGGAGGGAAACCCTTTTCTCGTACCCCCTACATCCATGTCCTACCCCCCCCTTTTGCTTTGCTTACCACCTGAATTTCGCTCCCTGTTTAGGGAAAAAAAAAATTGAAAAGGTTTGGAAAGAGTTTTG
>JAODAL010076918.1:0-13457 GCA_025379985.1 Phyllomedusa bahiana | reverse complement strand
TATTTTATGATCAGCTACAAAGACCAATATTACCCCCATATAGTGACCATATAGTGGTATATACTATTACACAGCTCTGCAGACTGTATAAAATACCCATACATGGACCATATAGTGTATTAACATGTACACAGGCTCTGCAGGACGTAATTACCTCACCATACAGTGAACATATAGTGGTAGACACCAGTGTACACAGGCTCTGCAGACTGTATGTAACCACCATATAGTGACCATAATATAGTGGTAGACACCAGTGTACACAGGCTCTGCAGACTGTATATAACCACCATATAGTGACCATATACTGGTAGATATCAGTGTACACAGCCTGTGCAGACATATGTGATTAAAGTGCAGTTACATCTTGTGACTCACAGGTGACGGTTCTCTGATGAGTCGTTGACTTCCCCTTTTGTTCTGCGTCCGGTCCAGACCGCCATCATGACATCTCCCGACCACTTGTCCCTGGAGATTTAGACTCAAATATCTTAGAATCCTCACTTTTCCAGCACCTGCCCCCTGGCTATATTGGGTCCATTTAGGCAGGCAGGGTTTAGATAGGCTATATGGGGCACCAGATAGGCCAGGTTTAGGTAAGGCAATAGGGTCCTCATATAAGCAGGCAGGGTTTAGGTAGCTATAGGGCCCCATATAGACAGGCAGAGTTTAGGTAGCTATAGGGACCCATATAGATAGGTAGGCAGGGTATAGGGGCCATATAGGTAGGAAGGCAGAGTTTAGGTAGCTTTAAGGGCAATCTATGTAGGCAGGCAGGGCTTAAGGTAGGCTATAGGGGCCCCATACAGGCAGGCAGGGCATTTGGTAGGCTATAGTGGGTATATATATAAATATATATATATAATATAATAGATAATATATAAATATATATATAAATATAGGTATATATAATAGGACATATATAAGCAGTTATATATATAATATATATAGGCAGGCAGGGCTAGGGTAGGCTATATGGGCTATATAAAGGCAGGCAGGGCTTTGGGGAGCCTATGTATATAGGCAAGGCAGGGTTTTGGGGCTATAGGGGCTAAATATAGGCAGACAGGGCTATAGGGGCTATATATAGATAGGCAGGGCTTTGGGGGCTATAGGGGCCAATATATAGGCAGGCAGCACTATAGGGGCTAGATATAGGCAGGGCTATAGGGCCAATATCAGACAGCAGAGCTATAGGGGCCATATATAGGCAGCAGGGCTATAGGAGCCAAATGCAAGTATAGGCAACAGGCAGATTAGGGGCCAATATATAGGCAGTCAGGAGTTATAGAGCCAATATATAGGCAGGCAGAGCTATAGGGGCAAATATATGCAGGCAGGGATTCCTTATAGGGGCAATTTATATAGGCGGCAAGGGTATAGGGGCCAATATACAGGCCAATTTGAAGGTTCAGAAATGGGAAACCAAGAGGGTAAGATTTAGTGTTGGACTCCAACTAAACTGGGGTCTCCTTGGAGTATTGGGAGGTGAGGCTTAAACCATTTTTGATCCAAAACTGTTTCACTAAGAACCCCAAATTTTCATATATCATTAGCAGACTTGTTTTTTCACAAATTCCTATTGTTACCTTTGTTCTTTAACTAATAGTGTGCTGCTGGCACTTGGAGTATATATATATTGTTGCCACACCAGCATGCACCTGTGGTTGTTTTTTAAAAAAAAAAATAAAATTTTTATGTGCACAGTCAACTGTTGTCTTTTTAATATACAGGCAGGCAGGGCTATAGGGGCCAATATATAGGCAGGCAGGGCTATAGGAGTCAATATATATGCAGGCAGAGCTATAGGGGCAAATATATAGGCAGGCCAAGGGCTAAATAAGAGCCAAGATATATAGGCAGGCAGGGCTATAGGGACCAAATATATAGGCAGGCAGGGGGCTTAATTATATTGAAAAAAAATAAGAAATCACTCATTACTGTTCTCGCTCACACTGCATCTCTGCTCCTGGATAGTCTGTGCTCGGGCGGGCTGCGCAATGATTGTGGACGTCATCGCGCAAGCCCACGTCAAGCCTGTGGGAGGCGAAAGCTGATTAGCAGAGGGGAGCCGCTCTGCTCTGCTAATAATCGGCCATCCTGCCTTTGAGCGCTCGGGCCGGAGGGGCCCGGGCGTTCAGAGTTCGAAAGTGTCGAGGCCACCGCAGCTCCAGTCCGCGGCAGTGGACACTAGTATGTTCACTGCCGGCGGGGCGCAGGAGCAAACCACGGAAGGTTAGCAAGACGCCGGGCACCCTAGAGCTGGGCCCCGGCGGCAGTTGTAAGTTGCTACCCGTAGTTACGCCCCTGCTTTACAGGCAGCCTACTAGACCCTCTCTCTGTCAGGGCCTTACAGGCACACCTGCCAACAAGGCAAAGAGGGTCACATTGAGTCCTGCCTCTAACCACTCCCAAGCACTCCCAATTGTGCCCAACATTCACCACCAGAACAGCCCAAAAAAAACAGTAGCGTTGTCATTGTCATGTATTTATATATAATAATATTTTTATCTAAATAAATAAATAAATACATAGAAATAGGCAATTTTCTATGCATGATACCAAAAAAAGTCGTCACCACATAATACCTCACATAATTCAGGGAGCAAATATCACAATACTATTACTAAACAAATCAGTATATCAAGGCCAATATTACTAATAATACATTTATACTAGGAACAAACAATTCCACCACCCCATGACCTGATGTCACCACTATATAGTAACTGAATAGTACCATCAGATTCTTTTCTATGAGGACATATAGGGCGACATGTATGATCCAGGCGCATAGAGGCCAGTTCTAAGTAGCTTTAAAGCAGAGTACAATGCGCCAGAATGTATGAACTTGTTCTACTGCAGGTCATAGATTTGGCGCGTTCTAGTTCCGCTACAACAAATCAGCCTCAGGTAGATCACGTACAACTTGGTCTGCCTGTTCCAGCAGTAATGCGCTTAGTTTTGCCGTCCTCCCGTCATAAATGTGTAGAATCATACGGTTGTAATGTGACGCCCACAGAACACCCCCATAACTTGGGCGCATTACAAAGTGCCGCGGGCGCCGCAAAATGCATCCACTTTTGGAGTGCGCCTGCATATAAATCGAGAGAACAGGGCTGCGCCAGTTTTTGCAGCCCCGTACATACATGTCGCCCTAAGTCTATAAGTAATATTGTTTTTAATATTGACTTACCTAACTGGTGGGGTAAAAACTTTAATTTCATATAGACAGCAATGACCTCCAGCAATGTGTTCAAAACAGATACATATGTTTCTATTTTCCGTATAATCACCTCTACCCCTATCTACCAGCTTCATTGGATTTGATTTCTCTAAGGACCTTCTTCTTTTTCAGCTTAGTTGAAGCATGTGAGTGGTTTCACGCTCAGGTTCCTGACATCTTTTAATATCAAGATTTTGAAGACCTCAATGTAAGTAAATTTATCTGGGGGATTGAAGATAGAAGGATTTTTCAGGTTGGCTGTGGATGAAGTTTTTTCCTACATCCTTCATATTCACTTTCTTTTCCCATCAGAACATATTCATGTGGTGGATTTACAGGCAGAAGACAAATCCTAGTGAAATAAGCAACTCTGATTGCAGGCGACTTCTTGTGCACCAGCAGAGGGGCACATAAAGGAGAGGAGGTGACAACTGTGTCTCCTCCTTTGTGCATGTCTTTTTGTGTTTTCATAGGAGTAAGTACAATTAAAGGGGACACATTGGACATCTCTAACAATTCTACTAAGAACTCCAGTGGTGAGTATCCCAGTTTATACTTTGAAATTAATGTTGGGCCTTACTTTAACATTAACATGTACTATTTAGATGAAGCAACTAACAGGTAGCCAGCTCACCCATCTCTGGTGCAGCACCGCACCCTGCACTGATCATTTTTTCTCAAAAACAGAAAAGTCCACAGCAAAAATGTAGCATCCAGCAAGGTGGGTGTTACAGGTACTCCCACAACCATACGTTGGATCGCGGGTGCACCCATACCCCAGGCTTTTCTACTGATATCACCACAAGTGGCATGTTAGGGCACGGGTGCACTCGCGGTCCTGGTCCCCGCTCTGAATACTCACCTCTCCTCGCTCCCCGCGCGGCCTCAGCTCTGTAGAATTTAAAGAGCCAGTGTGCCGGTATTTGGGTAAGTGCCGGGTGGTGACCCTATATTACCCAACATTCCCCTGACCTCTCTGCCGGATCATTAGTGCCATCTGCCTACTGAGAAAGCGTTTCCTGAAGTGTTTTTGCCTTTTCCCTTGCACCAGACTTCCACCTGCCCTAACCCTCCTGCCTGTCCCCGACTAAGAGCCATCTCTGTGATTTAGTAGTGCGTTACACCCCGGCAGCAAGACCTGGGGGTCACCTGCCGCAGCAAGACAATCCTGCCTTGCAGCGGGCTCTGGTGAAAACCAATGGCCCTTTAGACTCCGCTCCCTGGTGCAGCTTAAACCACAGTGGGTTTGGTTAAAATGTAAAATAAAGTGTTGTTTTTTATTAAAAAAAAAAACATTACAAGGGCAACAGGAACAAATGTTTATAAACCCCCATAGTAGCACCAATGAAGAAGTCTACTCATCCTGCAAACGACAAGCCCTTATACAGCTCTGTATACAGAAAAATAAAAAATGTATGACTGCCAGACTATGATGACATAAAAAAGCAATTTGTTTTCAAGTATTAAAACATAAAAATTTATATAAAATTGATATGTTGTTTTATACTGCACCTAGGAAAAGTTATCATGTCTTTTAAAATCAACGTGAATGCTGTAAAAATTAAACCCAAAAAACAATGGAGGAATCGTTTTTTTCCCATTTTTACAAACCAATCCTAAAAAAAATAGTGGAACAACTGTGTGCCCAAAACGGGATGACTACTGGAAGGTTTCAACCTGTTTGTATTTTGGGGGGTTTCCCAAAATGCAAAATGGTACCCAAACAAAATCTGCTTTCCCAAAACCCAAAGGCGCCCCTGCCTTGCAGGGCCCTCCCATGCACCCAAACAGCAGTTTACAGCCACATGTAGGGTATTGCTGAAATTGTATGACAAAATTTGGGGCACTTTTTTCTAAGATTCCTTGTGAAAATAAAACATTTTCAGCTAAAGCTGGAAAAAAATAAACTTTTTATTTTCCAGCTTAACACAAAAAAAATCGTGAAACATCTGGGGGGTCAATTATTCATACCCCACGGAAATTTTCCTTTAAATGGTGTAATTTTCCAAATTAGGTCTTTTTTGGGGTGTTTATTAAGTTTTAGCACCTTAGGCTGTCCGCAAACCAGCAAAGGCGCCTAAAAAAAATCCTAATAAAAATGAGACCAGGTCAGTAGGTGTTTCCCCCAAATCTGGGTTGTGGTTGGGGAAAAATGCGACTAGGGCTACAATGGGATATCCCCTAAAAATGTAAGAATCAGGAGGAATAAATTTTGTAGTTGTGTTTCCCCTGTTTTCTCTACCGTTTCCCGTAAAAAATGGAGAAAAAATTTAAAATCTGAAAAAAAAACCGTTTTATATTTCACCACCACTTTAAGGGGTGTATTTTTTAGATGGGGTCATTTTTGCGGGTGTCTAACATAGAGGCCTCTTCAAAATCACATCAGAACAGGACTGGTCCCCAAAAAATTCTGTGTTGCAAATTTTCTTGAAAATGTGAAAAAGTACTACCAAATGTTCTTACCCCTAATGTCGTTAAAAAAAATAAAGACATTAAAAAATTATGTCAACATAAAGTGAATTGGTAATTTCTAGTTTTAAAAAAATTTTGTGTGGGATAATTTTCTGTCTTACACGTGGCATTTTTTAACTTTTAAAAAGTACATTTTCAAATTTTTTACAACATTTTGATAGGGTTTTTGGACAATGTATTACTAAATTAAAGCAAAATGTGTCATGAGAAAACAATCTCTGAATCCAAAGGGGTGGTGGCGAAGACCGTGTGCAGTTACGGTCTTGCCAATGGAATTTGGGGTCCCGCTGCAAAAAGTGCCACCGAATTCTGGGTTGGTGGGGGAAGGAGACTTGCTGGTGTCAGTGACAATTTGGTTACGCACGGTAGCTAGAATGGTGCCCCGCAGCCAGGTATGGGTCTCCCTTTCCGGATGGTCGTAGGTTGGGTGGGGGCCGTTCCCCCAAGTTAGGCCAGGTTTTGGGCCAACCCCCGTAGGGGGTTAGAGGTTTCCCACTAAGGTGATCGGGGGGCGTGGTTGCTACGGAGTTTGGTGTGAGCAGAGCTGAGGAGAGGTCTGGCCCCCCAAGGCTTTAGGGAAAACTAAAAAGGTACAGTGAGGATACTGTGTTTTTTGGGGGGGGATGGTTGACACTGCTCTAAATATGCTGGGCTCTGCACCATTACTGTGCTGAGTTATAGTCTGTTTCGTGTCAGCAGCTAGAAACAAGCATGGCCCTGGAAGGGAAGAGCGTGTAGACCATCCCAATGGCAGGACAGGGTGGGACAGGGGTGTGATGTGGGATGTCAGAGTATAGTTAAAAGAGAGAGGCCCATTGTTGTCTCTATTGGAAGGGGGGTATATGCACCAGCATCCCAGGAGCAGCCACCAGGAGGCCTTGTGGGTTCCAAAGTCTTCAACATTAGGGGAAACAAAGCTTAGAAATTACCTCTACTTCTCCTTTCATCCACATTTTCCCCCACCCTTGGTTGAACTTGATGAACATTTACATTTTCAACCGTACTAAATATCTAGCTATGGTGGACAGGAATGTCTTAAAGGCAAGGACACAAAACAGATATTTGGGAGATAAATAAGAACCCATGCATGGGATGAAGAGGCATGGTCAGGTCAAATTACTAAGCTGTTGTGGCAAAATGCTTTAGGTTATTTATTTACCCATTTCTTCTATGGTATACAGGCCGTGGGGGACCTTTATGCACTGGTATTGATCACTGTATGCATTATATGCGATTAAAAATACAAGTTATGAAAAATATATGTATAAAATGCATATAAATACATACAGTATAGTGAATATTTGTATTGAATTGACACAGTGAGTACTGTTAAACCAGATGATTCTACTTTTTCCAAGGCATCTTTTATATATCCAGTCTCCTTTATCATGAAATCAGATAAGGCTTTTCTGCTGACAACGATGCCTCGGTACTGCGACAAAGACACTTTTTAGCTAGCCAAAGTTTTGGGGCGTTCTGGGGGTATTGCACCACATTAGTAGAAGTAGACACATTTCTGACTCTTGGACTCCAAAACTTTGGCGCGAACCGTTTGAACAGACAGACCAAGTTAAAGGTGGTCTGCCTGAGCCTGAGTTGTCGTATTGGCTCTATACTGCGCCTGTATGTATGACCTGCAGAAGAACAGGTTCATACATTCTGGTCCAGTCTATATTACCTTAAAGCTATTTAGAACTGGTCTATCAGCGCCAGAATTCATACATGTCGCCCGAGGTCTCCTGACAACTTCACTAGATGGTATTGTACAGCCCCACTACTCTGTGGCCATATGGGCTTAAGCACAATTACTGTGTGGTCCTCTGGGCTGTCACTACACTACTCTGTAGCCCTACTACTGTATCTTGGTTTTAAGTATATAAGACTCCTGACAAAACAACCACTTACCTACCATACTCTTCAGTAAGGTAGTTTTTTAGTTTTATTAAAATGTTTTTTGGGTTCATCATGAAGTATTGTTTTTTCATAATGTGTTTTTTAATTTGTAAACTAATAATGTGGTTTATATATTTCTTGAGGCACAAGAGGTTTACAATTTATGGAACACAATAACTTAATTCTTAGGCTCTTAGAATTTACATTAACACAGAATTACTTCCTGTTCAATGGTAAGTTCTACCACCAACTCAGAGATACGGCGAAGGGGAGCCCTATTGCTTCCACATATGCTAACGTGTTCCTGGGTTGGTAGGGGGACACTATCGTTTTTTTCTGGAGAAAACAACAGTTCCCAGATAGTGTTCTGGGGATGAAGTATTGATGATGTCCTAGTGTTTTGGTCTGGTGCAAAGCAGGACTTTGTTAAATTTGTGGATGACCTTAATACCAACCAGGTAGGTCTAAAATGAACATTTGAGATCGATGTGTTTTGTATACATTTTTTTAGACTTTTAGATCACTAAATTGGAAAATTGTAGGATAACTACTTGTACTTATAAAAACCAGCAGCTACCAACAATGTCCTCCACTGGGACAGTTGCCACCATAACGGCTCTAATTGGGTGTATATGTATATATATCTTATATCTTTATATTTTTTGGGGTTGGAGATATCATTTTTTCTTTTTGTATCAAGTTGCCTCATACTTACAAAATATTATGTGTCCATTTTTCCACATGTAATTATTTCATCAGATTTCTTGAGCTGTAATCTAATACTTTCAGCATTGGTAGTAATTGTGACACTGGGTTATATAATGGTTTCTGACATTTTAATCTTTCTGTCTACCTCTCAGGTACAATTGTTCCATACATACCGCATCAGATTCCTTGAGTTGTTTTATTATTTTATCAAATATGGTTTGTAGGGCTGTCAGTATATTAATTTTAATGATGTGACATGTATGCTGTTATTTATGATTGATATTGATATCTTAATACTTACAGTGAAGGAAATTATTATTTTAACCTTAATCCCATAGAAAACTTATGGAGGGAGTTGAAGCTCCGAGTTGCCAAGTCACAGCCTCAAAATTTTAATGATTTAAAGATGATCTGCAAAGAGGAGTGGAACAAAACTCCTCCTGACATGCGCATCATCAACTACAAAAAACGTCTGACTGCTGTGCTTGCCAACAAGGGTTTTGCAAGAGGGATCAAATACTTATTTCTCTCAGCAAAATGCAAATAAATTTATAGAATTTATACAATGTAATTTTCTGGATCCTATTTTGGATATTCTATCTCTCAATGTTAAAATTAAACTACTTTTAAAATTAAAGACTGTTCATGTTTTTGTCAGTGGGCAACCTTACACAATAAGTAATAATTATTTCCTTCACTGTGTATATATGATAATTTTTATTACTACATGAACGTCCAATGTTTTTACTCATTTGTTTGCTTTGGGTCTCTTTATCTATATTTAGGACCTGTGCGAAAATCTTCTGCAGTTTTAGGTCAAACTTAAGCAGAAAAATCCTGAAGGTGCTGATATCTATATACTGTATACTGTGGTGGATCAAATCTGCTTCCACTTCCAGACACTTTATCAGATCAACTTCCTGGATATTTCATTTAGTTCTTTTATCCATTTATACTTTCTTGGTATCAATTACTTAAACTTATTTTTAGATGAAATTTAAATTACATTTAAATTTAAAAAACAAAGCTACCAACATATTTGTAGTTTCCAAGTGAAACCTTACTTTAATTTTAGAATGACTAAGAGCATGATGTCGTCAAATATAATAAGAAATTTCAGCAGGTGTGATAACAAATGTGTATACTTTACTAAAAGTTTGAGAAACCAACATGAGGCCTCTCCTTTTTAAAAAGCCTTTAAAATCTAAATCTTAAGAGGTTTTGAAAAAAAGAGATTATACTATGATGAAGAGAAACACAAAGAACCATTAATATCACAGATTTTCCAAAACAGAATCCATGAGCTTAAGAAATCAAGTGCAAATCTTTATACAACTATAAGGCAGTTTATAAAAATGGCACGTTTCGAGAATCTGAAAAACACTATTAAAGCACAATTCAAAATTGCAAAGTTTGATTAATATTAATCTAATCTCAAATTCTAAGATACTTAAAAAGAGATGAAAAAACACAAAGTTCAAAATTAGGAATCACAAACCCCCATTGAGATTTATCCAGATATAAATATTCTATGGTTTAGGCGGATTAACTCGCCAAATAAAATCACCCAGTGCATCATTAATTTTTAATATATTATCACTTATCTATACAGAGCAATTAGACAGGGCGTGCAGCAGCTGCAGGAGAAGAACCATTTTAATCAATGCAATTCTAATTCAAATCAGACATATTAAGAGGTGGCTTATTCCAAATTCTAATCTTTGTATGGATTGTAGCTAAAAAAAAAAAGGGAAAATTTTAGAAAAAAAAGTACGCCATCTAAAATAAGCTATGTTATCTGCTTTAGAAGTTAAATGGGTTGTACAGTTTAAAAACAGAAAATTAGACTCGCCTTTCCAACCAGCTCCAGCAATGAGCTCAGGTCCCAGTGCTCCCAGCTTATGATGCCACGTTCACTGGACTCTGCACATATTCATAGGCATCAGCGGACTCTTCCTGTTCGAATGGCACATGACCGCTGAGGAGTTTGATTGTCTGCAGGGTCACATGCCTGGACTAGATCTCAGCACTGGAATGGAGCCGAAGTCTTTTACTTTTCTATCACACCCACCGCCTCCCTGCAGCCGACCGTTCATTTATATAAATGGTCCCTACAAAAAGTATGTGTAACGGTAGCAGTAGTGGATCCGCTGGACCACCGTAAGCGATGGTGAAAGCCCACACCAGGGAGTGGAGTCTAAGTAGAACCCAGTTTTCACCAGAGCCCACCGCAAAGCGGGATGGACTTTCTGCGGCGGGAAACTACCAGATCACTTCCACTGGAGGGACTTGCTTGCGGTGGTGGCCAAGGGTAAGCATGGTACAAAATCGTAAGGCTGAGTCGTAGTCGGGGACAAGCAGTAGGTCAGGGCAGGCGGCAGAGGTTCGTGGTCGTAGGACGGTAGCAAGGCTGTATGGTACATAGAATCACGAGACAAGATAATACGCTTTCTCAGTAGGCTTCAAGGGCACTAAAGATTCAGCAGAGGACTGCCGGAGGAGGAGCCATTATATAGGATCAGCGGCCGGCAACAGCCAATTACCGGCGCGCTGGCCCTTTAAATCTGAGAAAGCATAGGAGCGCATGGAGTCAGGAGCGAGGTCGGGTGAGTACCTGACCTCCGGGGGACGAGTGCGCCCACGGCCTGGCACACGGATGGCGGGGCCACTCGCCCCTGGTACCAGAGAGAGGGTCTGGGAACGGAGGCGCCCACAGCCCGTCCCCCGAGCTGCGTCGCTGTCCATGACAGTATGGAGAAAAGCTATTTCATGTAAAGCCCCCTCAAAAGACAATTTACATCCCCTTCATCTGGAGAAAATGGATTCAGTCTCCGGAGGAGAAAGGCGTTCTTCACTATGAGAACTGTAAATCTGTGGAATAGCTGCCTGAGGAGCTGGTCACAGCAGGAACAATTGCAAGTTTTTAGAAAGGCTTAGATATCTTCTTGAAACTCAAAAATATGAAAATCTATGTAGCCGTATAAAATTCTAGACTCAATCTGATGGCAACTCTGGGATCAGAAATGAAATCTTCCTTAGAGCAGATTGGTTCTTGCCTTATGGGATTTTAAGCGTTAATCAGTAAGGGATACTAAGATTAAAAAACTCCTTATCTCCCTCCCTTCACCCACATTTTACCCACGCTTGGTTGAACTTGATGGACATATGTCTTTTTCAACCGTACTAACTATGTAACTATGTAACATGTTTAATCCAAATCTGTAGTATATTTTCATGGATCCATTTGAAGTAGGTATTATATTATGTGTATTTCATTTTAGGCTAACTTGGTGTAGAGGACTTACTTAAAGGAGTTTTATCGTTTGAGCTGTTCATGCTGTTCTGCTAATTCTCTGAGATTGAGTTTGAAATCCAGGGGTGTGTCTCTCCTCTCAGCAGGTGTGTCTCTCCTCCCAGGAGGCGTGTCTCCCTTCACTGAAGAACTGTGACATCATCATTCTGGGTTAGGCAGTAGAAGCAGAAGGGTGTCTGGATATAACAGCTCTGTAGCTCCTGCATGCTTATATCTGCAGCCTTCAGGCTCCACAAGCACCTGTTATATCTCTTAGTTTACACACAAATTACACTGAAAGCCAGCAGCTTTTACTTCTAGTGGTGTTCACCCAAATTGTACTGACAACAGGCAGAGATCTTTACTCAACTACAAGGACAAATGTCAGCTTCAAGTAAAGATCTCTGCTTGCTGTCAGTGACATGTGAGTGAAAGCAATGGGGGGAGATGCAATCAGCTTTGAGAGAAGACCCTGCTCAACCTGTAACTAACTTGGGCTGGTAGCGCAGCGGTAGAGCTTTGCTCTTACAATGAAGGGGTTTGGAGTTCCAGTCCCTCACAAAGTATCCCCCCCCCCTAAATTCTACACATATGTAGAGAGACCTAGAATATATATGTCGATCTCTATAATGATATATATACACATACATAGCTCCCCTATATCATGTCATCCCCCAGAGTATATGCATTGTATCACATATGTTAAAAGTGCATGGTGTGACTGTGAGGATGGGACACTATATAGGGGAGCTTTGTGTGTGTATATAAATAAAATTATAGATGTCTACACATATATTTTCATATCTTTACATATGTGTACAATTTATAAAAGAAAAAAAAATAAACTACTGATGGGGCTTGAACTCCTAACCTCTCTCTTGCAGAGTGGATCAGCTAAGCACTATACATACAGCTTGTACACATATTGTGTTGAATCCTTGTTATACACTACAGATGATGATGTCATAAGGAGGCGGGGCTTGCATTAGATCTGAGGAACAGAACGTCCTCTTTTCAAAGTAGCAGCTTAAGGACTGGACCTGTGAGGAGGTGAATCAACCTCTTGGCAAAAGCCCTTTAAACAGCCAGTAATTGCCCAGATCTTTTACCCTAGAGCTGGGAGATGAGCATGCAGCCAGCAGACCTTGGTTTCACTATCGATTTTAACAGCTCAGAGGGGAGTAAACACAGAGTGTGCAGACAGCCAATCACAGCGCAGGGGGCGTGGCCAGGGCGTTTCCTGTTTAGGGGCGTATCCCAACATGTTGAATGGAATGTCAGCCAATCACAGTGCAGGGGGCGTGTCTAGGGAGCCGGATCCGACCAGGGGGCGTGGCCGGTCAGCAACAGCAGAAATAGAACACAGATTTACAGAAAAGCTCATATCTGCTAAACCAAGTGACTGAGGTAATGCAACCCAATTACAAAAGTGCTTATTTTTACTGTCCCCATAATCTGAGGCATGATCCTTGTTACGATAAAACCCCTTTAACACATCAGTTTGAATCAGGAAAGGTGGATGACTGATGGAAAAGAGTAGCCAAGCTACTCCAAATTGTACCAAGGACTGACTATATCTAGTGTGAACAAAGGAAAATATATACATCAAGAACATGTTTCTCATAATCCATGTTTTCGGTAACTCCTTTATGAAATCATGTTCAGGAAACTTAGCAGCTTCTCCTGTGTCAAACGCCAGGATTTTCTGATTTATGAAACCGCAGAACAAAGTATTGGCTCAAATTATGACTCTTTCATATTCATGCCTGAATATCTAGGTTGGTAAATATCTGGTCGAGAATTTGGCAGTTAGTTTATGTTAACACGGCATATTCCCACATTACGCTGGGTGTTTTAGAAGTACGC
>JAODAL010076917.1:0-13457 GCA_025379985.1 Phyllomedusa bahiana | reverse complement strand
AATCGTTACAACAGGCCCTATATAAAAAAATTTTGTTTCTAACAGACATTTGTTCTTCACAATTGTCCCAAGTGGCTCAAGGGTCATACTTTGAATTTTTGGGGCATTTTGCTTTGAAATGCAGCTATACTACAGGTCTATTATAAAAAAAGGGTTGTTTCTAACAGACATTTGTTCTTCACAATTGTCAAAGTGGGGCTCAAGGGTGATGGTGCTGCCCAAAAACAGGAATAGGTAGGACACTGTTAATGGACACAAATTGCAAAATGACTTGTTTTTGGCAAGATCTTTAACATAGTATCAACCCCTGTATTGAAACAAACCCATTTAATACAATTAAAAAAAGAGAAACAAAGACATGTGGGATTCCATCCTATTTTAAAATGTGTTTTTCTAGAATTAAACTACTAAAAAAACTTGCATGTACAAAATAGCTGGTAAAAAAATTCCCTCTAAAATTGTACAAGGGAGGTACAGGAAAATTTGACCAGATGTAGGTTATTCAGAGGACATGGAGTATGGAGCACGGACAGAGAACAAAGTACAGAGACAATTTCCTCCAGCGCGTTGAGTAAAATAAGAAAAAGAATACCAAGAAAAAGGGCACCTGGCTGGAACAGGAGCGTTAACCACCAGTATTTCCAAGTGAAGCTCAATTGGTCCGCACTCATACGGAGGGGCAAGCGCTACCCAGGACAGGGACAGTATATGTCCAGTGAAACTAAAATGGTGGTTGAAGGACTCCTTTCCCGGGAAACTTTTGAATCTGTGGGTCAGACAGGTTTAATGGTCATTCTGCGGTACAGGACAGATATAGTTAATGTCCATTTCAACTAAAATGGTGGTTGAAAGACTCCTTTTTCCGGCACTTTTTAAATGGGGGGTTTCATGCAGGTTTGGGGCTTATTCTTTTGGCCCAGACAGGTATAGTCAATGCCCCAGTGAAACTAAAATGGTGGTTGAAAGACTCCTTTTTCCGGCACTTTTAAAATGTGGGGTCATTCAGGTTTGGGGCTCATATGCTAGGTGGCCCACGGACTGTGTATAGTCAATGGTCCATTTCAACAAACTAAAATGAGGTGGTTGAAAGACTCCTTTTTTTTTTTTTTTTTTTTTTCTTTTCTTTTTTTTTTCTTCTTTTTTTTTCCGGCACTTTTTGAATCTGGCTGGGTCATGCAGGTTTGGGGGCTCATGCTGTGCCCAGGACAATGTATAGTCAATGTCCATGAAACTAATAAATGGTGGTTGAAACAGAACTCCCCCCTCCTTTTTTTTTTTTTTTTTTTTTTTTTCTTTTCGGCAACTTTAAATCTGTGGGTCCATGCAGGTTGGGGCTCATGCTGCTTCCCAGGACAGGATATTTAATGGTCCAGGTTCAAGTAAGATGATGGTTCCAAATCATAAACTGCCCTTTCGGCCACTTTTTAATTTGTGGTGATGAGGGTTTTAAGGTAAGGGTCATCGCTGTGGTAAACAAGACAGGGATAGTGAAATTTTGTGTGTTTTTTTTTTTCTGTGGCTAGTTTATATAACCTAAGTGTGTTTGCCTAAGATGTTAGCAACGTATTCCATTTGACTGTATTGTGGATGTTAATTCCACCAGCTTCTCCAGCCCTGTTTTGGTGTTGATAATGAAGGTGTGGTACTCTTCCCCATAGGACTTAAAAAAAATGGACATCGCTCATAATCGACATGCTCACTTCGAAAAAACCTATCGATGGGTGGCCAACTATTCGACTAGATCCCTCCCGCCCGTATGTCGGATAGCCAATAACAACAGTAAATCGCTCCAACCCTAGTAATAAATCAATCAGCATAAACAGAAGAAGGCATCATTCTCCCCGTGTTACCCAACTTTTGTTATGCCCTGAAATCCATCCCAAGTATGGCAAATAAACGAAGGAAAGGGGTCAAGTGTGCCCGAGGTTCGATACAAAAGGAGGGGGGAGAGGACGACAATCCCTGTCTTATCCCCACGATAAGATTGGTATTAGGGGTGAATTTTTTTGGTCGTTTATTGTAAGGAATGTTGTTGTATTAGAATTGTAAATTTTGGAGGAAAGTCTAGGAAGCAGCCAGTCTCCCTAAGAAGCCCCCTGTATCTCAAAGAGGTGTTCAGAATACTAACCAGGGAAAACCGGGAATCAAAATGACGCTTCCTCGTCAAATCTAAAATCCCAAGAGCATTGTAAGTGGGGAATTTGGTGGAGGCGAAGCCCCGCAATTTGTATAAGCCCCCGATATAAAAATCAAGTCTGGTTCAGAATGCCCAACTGAGAGTGACGTCCCTCACAAAACCTAATGTGACAATCGTAAATAATCTGAGGCGCGCGGACAGATTGTAAGTCTATTAAAAGAATAGGGTAGCTAAAATTTTTTATAATCGTATTGAGGAGTGAGATTTGGGCTATATGAACCCCCACATCCCTGGGGTCCCCTCTCATCTTTTGGGCTTGGGTAATGGAGGACAGATAGGGCCTCCTGAAAGGACTGTTATTGTGTAAAGAAATAGAAAAATGAGAAATCTAGAGATCCGTGAGACCCGGGGTTAACAACCCCCCATTAAGTATATTAAAATATAATCACCGCAGATAAACCAACTGGTGCCCGGCGAATTTTTGTTCTTATTTTTTAAGGGTCTGAATATAGCCTCTGCCGGTACTTCCTTTCCTGCGAGAAATAGGGGCTGACAGGCAATCTGGTAGCTCTGGGTGTGTCAGTATAGATGGTGGGTGAGATTGAGCCCCAGATAATCCCAAGTGGCTTTGGGGACTGTAGAGGGTACCTTGGATTGGTATAGGTCAGATAAGTAAATGAAAAAAAGGCCATCATGATGTCCCCTTGATTAATATAGATAGTCTTGACCCGTGCGAGGGGGTATTTTTGTCCGATTTGTAATATTTGCTGTTGGGGAATGTGGTCTGCAAGGCCGGGCATAAGAGCCAAACCCGATTTTCACCCCCTCACAGCGAAAGAAGTGATTTTCTGTGTGCATATTAGCCATCTAGCCTGTGTTAGAAGGTAGGTGTCCAATAATGCTTGGCCATCTGTTAGAGTTTGGTCGTGGTTGCCTCATACAGAGGTTGTTCTAGGGTATGGCTCTGTGTGCATCCAGCAATCTTTATGGTGTGTAAAGTAGTATAAGTGTGCTTCGCCACCTGTTTCCTTAGAGAAGGAGAAACATATTTCCATGAAATGGCCACGCATCAACAACCCGGCCCATGGGACGTTCGACCAAGAGCAGGAGAGGATGGTGGGTTAGATCCCATCCAGTATTTGTTTAAATTAGTTTTACGAGCTGCAGCCGAAATCAAACAAGGTAATTATCCTTCTTAGTATAGAGCGCGATATTTGTTGAAATTTAGTTCCAGGATTTCCCAAAAATGGCCACATTGGGCGAGAGGGTGGGACCTCCCGGGAGTGTAGGCGAGTTTTGGGCGAAACGGTGTAATTCTCTCCAAAAAGGCTCTAGCTAATCGGGCAGAAACCCAGAAACAGTGCATCAAATCTGCAAAATAAGTTTCCTCCACAAGATCCTGGGGACAGTTTCGGCGACGGGCTTCATCCCATCAAAGAATTCCCTCTTCCTCTTCCGGTTTGGGGATATATAGCCTCAGTATTGGGAAATTGTCAATCCTAATGAAGTTAATATTCCAGTGTTGACTACATATGAGTGAAAGAAGTCAGAAGGTATTTGTTTAATAGGAACGGGGAACCTCCAGTTGGCCTATCCCCTCGTCCTTGGGGGACGTCCAAGTCCCAAGTTTAATCTCGATGGGGGCATGATCTGAGATAGCGCATGGTATTAATAACGTGTGAGCGTGCTACGTTGTTGAAATAGTGGGTCAGAGATCAAAAAAAGATCAATACGTGAGAAACTATTGTGGACTGTAGAGAAGAAAGAGTATAATCCACGCTCGTTGATATGTTGCAACACCCTCCAAGGGTTCACATAGATTGGAGGGTTCACTGCATCATATTAAGGAGGGCTTGCCTAGACCCCCGAGATTTCCACAGTATGGTGGGGAGGAAGGAACCTATCTAAAGCGGATGAAAAAGGTAACTGTATTGGAAATCCCCCTCCAATATTAAGGTTGTCGGTGTGTTGAAAGTAGAAAGTGACTATAATGTGAGAAGAATTTATACCGGGAAGGGGGAATTTGGCGCGTAAAGGTTAAGAGCAACAGTAAGGGCGAAGCTTTCAATTGATAGGGGGAGTCGGGATGGACAGTATAAAGGAAGCGAACCCTCAGGGTCAGCATATTTCCGCTAAACAATAACTAGAAACTTTAATGGGAGTTGGTGAGATTAATGGCCACTCCTCCTAGATTTGGTAGAATAGTGTAGCCGAAAGCAAACGATTGATCCTGGTGCTACGTAATATTACACAGCCCTCCCCCCTCCCGCCAATTAGTGGTTTTTCCCCTGTGAGGAAGTCTACACAAACCTCATACGCAATCTTCTAATCTGAGTACAAATGGATCGCATTTTTTCTTTTTGCGTTTTGATGGGCAATTCAAACCCGAAAACGTTTCCCCCAAATATTTGGGGGGGGGGAAAACATAATCTTAGGGTGTCTATGGTACTACGTGTGGAGGTTTCCCCCCAAATAGAATTAAGAGTACTAACTCAACCTATTACTCCCGAGTGCGAGGAGACATGAAGATGAAGATGGAAAAATCGCGCGAGAGTTGTTCCAGTCGACCAGTATGTCCCCAAGGCGAGCCAGGCAGGAAGCTGGAATAAAGGGAAGTGCCGGGCGGTGTCCGCAAACCCCCTTGGGAGGAGACGAGGGGAGAAACTTGAAAAAAAGGAAAAACATACATGAGAAAACACAGCAAATTTTTAGCAAACTAGGTTAAAACATTTGAAACTAAATATAGTAAATTGAGAACGGACAGAGAAAATTCTTTTCGTCTCCCATCTGCAGAGGGGATTCGTTCATCCGTCTCTGGGAGAGCATTCCATTAACCAGGCTATTTCGGCGCAGCCACAGGGTCGGTGAAGAAGGTGGTGCAGCCGTGATTGTAGTTTAAAAAGAATAAAAAAAAGTTTGCCGGTTAGAGCAGTTGGAATTTAATCTTGTTTGTGCTGTTGCGATCCACTAGGGCCTTTACAAAAATGGGGGATAACAACTTATCCGCTTAGCATGAGTTACGATCTGCTAGCCGAGAAGTCCTGAAAAATCAAGATTTGATGACCCTGGACCTCTAGGGATCTTTTCTGGCGATAAGCACGCAATAGTTGTTCTTTAGCTATATAATGTAAAAACTTTGCAATGGTTGGGCGTCGGTCACACCACCGGTCGTTGCCTTGAGGTAGTCAGCGACCTATGCGGTGACCCACGTTCACAGTACTCAATGGAAGTAGCTATGTGGGAGGGCAAGTCCTAGGGCCGGCGGGAAAGTCGATGGTAAAAAACAAAGTTAATAAGAAGATTCAGCACCCTTTAATGGAAACTTCTTGGATACCCACAAAATCGCAAGTGATTCCTACTCCTGCGACTCAGTCTCAAATTTGTCAATTTATGGTCCTGGAGGTTAGCCTGTAAGCTGTTGGAGTGGAGAGATGGACTCTTGATGAAAGCTGTGTACGTCCAGTTTACACACAGAATTTTGTGCGTGTATTCTCTAATTCATTTGACTGACGTTTTGTGTGAGAGTTTTGTAATTGAGCAAGGGCCTGAGTTTTAATAATTGAAGAATTTGAAGTAAGTCAAAGCGATTGTCGAATAAGTGCCATAATTAGGTTTTGATACCTCTTGGGCGATTGAGGGAAGCTGCAGGTGGTCCCCTGTGGGGAAGAGATTTGGGGGAAGCAGGAGGCCGGAAGACCATGTCCAGAGGAGGATTGGTGGTCTATGATTGGTGTTGAGGGCGGCCGATTTGTGACAGGGGGGAACATCTTTGAAAAAAAAAATACCCCGGTGAGGATGTTGCGCCATGTTTTTCCTTTGAGTCTTGGAACGGGGTGCCATAGCTGGTTGGGTTTAACAGTAATTGATTTTGGTGGGATTATTTTTTCTTCACTCTGCCATGGCTGGAGTAGCAGAAAAAATTTTCCATCAACCCGTGGGATGTATTAATAAGTTGTATTTTTACAAGATATCGACGGATGAAACAGATGTAATTGTATTATACATTAGAGATAGAGCAGAGCGGCATCAGGCACTGTACCACTGATGTCTGTTGATATAGAAATGAAGGAGAGATTTTGTTTCCCTCACTGGTTCTGAGGGATAGTGTGTTCAAAGTTCTCCTAAAGTGCAACCAGTTCTTATGGGAGAATCCACTTTGTGTGCACAGCAGAAATGTATGTAGGCAACGGCACTAATAGTTGGTCCTCCAACTCTGTGTTAAATTAAGAACCCCAAGTGTGAAGGAAGGGCTTCTTTTTTCTTTTTATGCATATACAGTAAGCGGAGGGGGGAAGGTGGAATGAGGTGGGGGGACTGGTAATTTAATCCAGCAGCCTTATAATAGTTGAAGATGATAAAGTGGATTTGATAGATCTGTCCCCTATTTTTCATTACAGAGAAATGTGTTTGCTGAACTAGCGTGTTCTTTCCTCCCCTTCTCCCTTGTCTAGGAAGGACTTTAAATTTTTTTTGGACAAGGATTCCTGAGGTATAACGGAACCATAGTCCCACTTATAGAGACAGATCTTTAATCACAAAGTGAGCTTGTCCTGTAGAGGCCGGGATGGAATTGTGCGTAGTGGAAGTTTAGCTCCAAGTAGTCCTGAGGAGGTCCCAACCAACTTGGAAGGGGAAATAAGCTGTGTAATCAAGCAGGGGATGGGGCAGAGGCACAAAGTAATACTGAAGAAAAAAGCGCAGTAGGGTGGTGGAGCCGCCAAGATGGGCGGACCTAAATCCGGCCCTTACCTTGTTGTGGCCGTGCCTCTAAAATTTTGGCGAATCCTGCCTTTCTTCATTCTTTCCTTCTATCCCCCTTGTAGTAGGGGATAAAAATAGACAATTATGACGATTTCCTCCCTTTCCACCCGCCCCGCCCCCCACCCGCCTGAATTATATAAGCCAGAAAGGGGTTTGCAATCTAGGGACCAGGTGTGCCTCCTCCAAAAAACCCCCCCCCGATGTCACCGGAGGCGAATCTGCTACGGTCACCTTATTTTTATTAGGTGTGCAAGCAGCCGTGGTCCCCAGGATCTCCCAGCCCGCGATCAGTGACTAGCGCAGTGAGAATGTGGTGCCCCTCGTAGAGCGATTAGGCCGCGGAGCCCGACCCGCACACCCAGAGGGCAGACAGCAGATTGATATGAGGACAGTCAGCCCGATGTACTGTGCGTCCCTGGACCCTCCGACTCGAGGGATCGCATGTGCGCAGCTTCCGGAGAGGCAGGTCCGTCAGTCACGGAGAGGGGCCGGAATCTTATCCTTCTTTTCTGCGCTGTGCCAGAGAAATGGCAAAGACCGAGGAAGAAAAGTCCGATGCCTTTAAAATTTGTGCGTGACAATCCCGGGGGGCTGCGGTGCTCCTCCTGCCGGGTAGATGTCTTGCGTTCCCGGCGTTCATTCAACACAGCAGCCACTGGCAGAGGTAAGACGTAGGGTTAATTGTGAGAGTTTCCCCAAGAGTGGGTCGTTGCGTTCCACTATGTGCGCGGGGGGGGGAGCTTATCTTTAACTTGCGGTTTATATTGGCGCAGCTATATATCAGGCACAGACCTCCGGAGAGAAAGGTGTGAGAGGGTCTCCGAGTCGGAAACTCTCTCTGGTCTTGTCTTTCTCAGACCAGCAACAGTAGAGATTCGTCGCAGTGCAGAGGGAGGAATAAAAAGGCTCAAATAAATGTGGGCTGGACTGGAGCCGAATGAAGGAGCGGGGCCAGTCCTTGATAGGTCCCCTCCCCCCCGCCCCCGGAAAGTCAATACTGGGTATTTTTTTAAAAGGACTTAAATGACTTTGGTGGGCCACTGATACCCACCAAACCCTGCCTCATACCAAGAGGGATAAAACCCACATCCAAATCAGTTTTTAGTCCAGCCTGGCCCAAAGTTAGTTATTATCTAGGGCATTAAAAAATGGCATCATAGTGTGGCAGTACGGGGCAATTTTCCACTGTTTGAAAATAAGTAACTGGTGTTTTAAAATGGGTTAAATCAAAATGACTTTAGGAGTCCATGATTCCACACTGCCGATCACACTAAGATGGATGCCCACTACAAAATTCAGTTTGCTCGCCTAGGCCCAAAGTAGTTCTGGCCAATTAAAATAGGCATCAAGAGTGGGCAATGGGCGCAGTTTTCCATTCATTTCACTGTGAATCTGAATAAGTAACTGTGATTTGAAAGGGTTTAAAATAACTTTGATTGGGCTACTGAATCCCACACTGGCATATGCTAATAGGGGGATAGACCCCACATCTAATTCCGTTTTTTATTTTAAGGTTTAGTCCAGTAATAGGCCCCCAAAGGAGGTTCTGGTCATTAAAACTGCGTGCAAAACTACAATGCAAGACAATAAAATGGCTAGACCTGTCGCCCCAGATTCCAAAAGCAATGTACTCACAACAATGTTTCAAAAAAAACAAACTTTCCCAGAAGACCCAGCACTTAGACAGCTAAAATATTATATAAAAAATAACTTTTAATAATAACAATTAAAAACAACCTATACATACCCTATCACAGCCCTACATAAATCTCAATACCCTGATCCTACAAAAGTGTAGGGTGATCGCCCCGATAAGGGCGCCCCTACCCGGAACCTGGAACTAAACTATCAATCCCTATATAGCCCTATTTAAACGATGTATTACTCCTCAATAGGTATATACTAGATATCACTCCGATACAGTAACCTACTCCTAAGTATATATTAGATATCACTCTGATATAGTAACCAAAAGAATCCTGTTTGTGGACAGAACAAGTTAATCTCTAATTTACCTTTAGGTGACAGCTAGTCACATTCAATCTACATCAAAGTCTATTTATGGACAGAACAGGTTAATCTCTGCTTTAACCTTTAAGTGACAGCTAGTCACCTTAAATCTAAGTCGACGCGTTTCCCCCTACTCAATAAACGGGTTCATCAGGACAACATAATGCATAGAAATCTAATCCACATATAGTAATGTACCAGATAATAATATCGCTCCATTAGAGTCAAATAGATACTTAACTAGCAGGTCCCATAAAGATATCCGGTCCCGTATGTTCCAGGTGATATTCTGGACAACAAATAGTGTCCAGTGCCCACCTTTAAATAGCAAGACCAGAGGAAACAAATTGTCTACCTAATTTCCGGACGCTAAGGAGACCGCCAATCAATCCTTCTTGGCGCTAATTTTCTAAGTCGGCTTCCGGCGATGTCCGGAACGGACACCACGCATGCGCGCATCTCCATAGCTCTCCAAATCCCGTGATAAATCCTAGGGATCTCGTGCATGCGCGCCCCACTACGTTAGTATGCCGAGGTTGCGCCGATCACTATTCACGCCGCACATTGGTACCTTATAGACCTGTATTGGCCTCCATAGAAGACTGCGCCTGTCGACGGCTCTCTGATATGATCCACACCCCATACCAGAAAAAGATATATACGACCGCAGACGCCCCAAGAAATTTTCAGGGAAGAAGGAGAGGAGAAAAGAGAAGAGGTATTCCAACCCAGGAGAGATTCAATCAGGGTGGTGGAAATTTGCCATCGTGCTCCTCATCCTCGGTCTCCTCAGGTGTCCACATGAGCCAAAACCCCAATATGAATATACAACCTTCTTTTTTAGAGACTCGGCAGCGCAATTACGGCGGATCCCGGCCTGGTCGTCATTATTCGCATATGCCAGATGGGCAGAGTTGGAGAAGATATGGCTGGTTCCGGTTCACCCCAACTCGCTTCTGTGATCTACAACTCATAACCAGATTGTCGAACCAATGTTGGGCCCCATGGCTTTAACGTGGAAGGTTTGGAAATCTTGTCATAAAAAATTCAACCTTAGCTCGCGATATTCACCTATGACATCATTTCTTTTCCAACCATTGCTTCCTGACAGCCTTCAGGGCTCCCATATGAAACCATGGTCTGACAGCCGCCTATTCAAATTAGCAGATATTGTGGACTACAGAACCCGAGAAATTTTACCCTTTGAAGCTCTCCGCGAAAGATTCGGGCCTCCGCCTCAAACTTATTATTCGTATTTACAGATTAGACATTTTTTGCATAGATCTTTGTCCTCTCTTTCGGTATCGGCTCCCACCAGCTTTGAAAAAATATGCCGGGCAAATTCTTCTACAGCTGGGCTGATTTCCTCAATACACTGTGTTCCAAATTATTATGCAAAAAGTGTTTAGGAGTGATAAGGTAAGAATTTTTTTGTTTTTCAGTTAAACTCATTGATGGTGACGTGTGTCAGGGCTCTTTATATCACTGAAAGCATTTGCAGACACCTGTGCTAATTAGTTTGGCAGGTGTGTCCAATTAAAGGAAAGACTACTTAAGAAGGCTGTCCCACATTATTAAGCAGCCTACATTTTCAGCCAAAATGGGAAAGAAAAAGGATGTGTCGGTTGCTGAGAAACAACAAATTGTGGAGTGTTTAGGTCAAGGCATGACTACAATCAACATTGCCAAGACACTTCATCGTGATCATCGCACAATCAAGAAGTATGTAGCTGATTCACAGCACACACGTGTGAGTGCTGATAAGGGAAAATTGAGGATTCTTTCCAACAGGCAATTACGTCATGTTAAAAGAGCAGCTGCAAAAATGCCTTGTCATAGCAGCAGACAAGTTTTTGAAGCTGCTAGTGCCTCTAACGTCCCCCGAACAACAAGATGCAGGGTCCTTCAGAGGTTTGCAGCTGTGTGTAAGCCATCCTGTCGACCTCCTCTATCCACTGCACACAAGCAGAAATGGCTCCAGTGGGCCAAACAACACATGAAGACTGACTTCAAAACTGTTTTGTTCACCGATGAGTGCCGTGCAACACTCGATGGTCCAGATGAATGGAGTGGAGGATGGCTGGTTGATGGACACCCCATGCAAACACGGCTACGGCGCCAACAAGGAGGAGGTGGAGTAATGTTTTGGGCTGGAATCATGGAGAGAGAGATTGTCGGCCCCTTTAGGATCCCTGAAGGTGTAAAAATGAACTCCATAATGTATGTGGAGTTTCTCAACAGCACTTCCTGCCATGGTTCAAGAAGAAGAACCATGCATTCCGCAGCAAGATCATTTTTATGCATGATAATGCACCGTCTCATGCTGCAAATAACACATCTGCATCTCTGGCTGTTATGGGCATAAAAGGGGACAAACTTATGGTGTGGCCCCCATGCTCCCCTGACCTCAACCCCATTGAGAACCTCTGGAGCATCATCAAAAGGAGTGTTTATGATGGCGGGAGGCAGTTCACATCTAAGCAGCAGCTCTGGGAGGGTATTCTGTCCTCATGCAAAACAATTAAAGCAGAAACCATCCAAAACCTGACAAATTCAATGGACGAGAGAGTTCAGAAGCTCATTTCGAACAAGGGTTCCTATGTGCACATGTAACATCACCTAGAATAAAGTTTTGACTTGAAAACTGTTTGATTTCAGTTTATAATAACCTGCTAATGCTTATAATTTCACAAATGGCAATTTTTTTGTTCGATATAAAAATGAAAAGGTTGAAAACTCTGCTGTGCATAATAATTTAGAACATGCATTTTGAGTGCATTTTAAGTTTTTTTTTTTTTTATAAAATATCCTTTTATCATAGGCAGTTTGTTAAAAAACAATTCAATTATACTATAATAGTTGATTACTTGAAAATTACAATGACTGCAAGTCATAGTGGTAATTTGGGAAAATAAGAGAAAATATTATTTGCATAATAACTTGGAACACAGTGTATATCAGATTCTGTTGGCACCTGACTCTGGTCAAGCCCCTACTCACTCTTATATGAGAAAATGGGAGGAATACTTGGGGACACCCATCCCCCTTGACACTTGGCATACGATTTGGACCCAGGCTGCTAAGTCTTCCTCTTGTGTCTCATACAAGTAAAACCAATACAAGCTACTGATGCACTGGTACCACACCCCTGCACTTCTGCATACCTTCTATCCTAATGTCTCTGACTTATGTTGGAGATGTAGAGAGATGCGGGGAACATTGGTACAAATATTTTGGGACTGCCCTAGATTAACATTTTTTGGGAGAGCAGCCAAATCCCTGATCTTGGGTGTCCTAGGACTTAACATCCCCCTTACTCCCGAGGTTTACCTTCTAAACACCCCTCCCGGCAGCCTTCGCCGTCCCCAATTGCGTTTACTGTTGCATTTGTTAACAGCAACTAAGTGTCTCATAAGCAAACACTGGAAGTGTCACGAACCCCCCCTCGAAAGATCAGCTTCTCAGCCGAGTGAAGGACATACGTGAAATGGAATACCTCACGGCCCTTCTAGACGATAGACTTGACAAATTTGAAGATATCTGGAGACTGTGGGATAACTATAAAATTTCTAATAATAGAGCAGGAAACCGCAAAATATAGACACATCCTTAAATCAAGAACAAAGGTATTAACCCATCATATGACAGAAGATAAGTGCATCAAGTTACAACATTACTAGAAGTGAATACATGACACATTGGTTGGTAAATATCAAAATAAAATGACAATACCTGACACTGTATCATGTACGGTTCTGACGCTGCTTTACATTTTGTATCTTATTATTTTGATATTAACCAAGCGATGTGTCATGAAACACTTTTAGTTATGTTGTAACTTGATGCACTTATCTCTGTCATATTTAAGGTTTATGTAACGGTCCCGGTCGAGAAGTGGATCCTCTGGACCACCGGCAAGCGTAAAGCCACGCCAGGGGGCGGAAAACTAAGTAGGTCCCCCCGGTTTTTCACCAAAGCGGATGGACTTGCTGCGGCAGGAATCTACCCCGGTCGCTACCTCTGACGTGACTTGCTTGGCGGTGTCAACTGAGGTATAGCATGGTACAAATTGTAAGGCAGGCTCCTAGTTTGGGAACAGGGCAAAGGTCAGGACAGGTGGCAGAGGTTCGTGGTCGAGGGCAGGCAGGAAGAATCAGGGCAGGCGGCAGAGGTTCGTGGTCAGGAGACGGAGGCCCAAAAGGTTACGGGACAACGGAAGATCAGAACAACACTTTCAGGAAACGCTTTCTCTATAGGCAAAGGCACTAAAGATCCGGCAGGGAGTGGGCGGAAGCGCTCAGGTAACATAGAGGAAGCGCCCGGCAATTAGCCATTACCGGCGCGCTGGCCCTTTAAATGTCACAGAGCCGGCGGCACTGGCCGCGCCGAGCAGCAGAGGCTGCGGAGACGGACCGGTGGGTGAAACCGGGGGACGCAGGGGGGCGAATGCCCCTTTGTCCGACACCCGGGCATGGCAGCACCGCCCCCGTTGCGGAGCGCAGCAGAGCTGGGACTGCGCCCCCCAGAGTTGCGGGCTGTGGCGCCGTTC